>JXWZ01006552.1:0-35000 GCA_000956215.1 Anopheles farauti No. 4 | reverse complement strand
GACACTTTGAAATAATTCATCTTGGCGCAGGCGCTTTAATACCGAACGAGCAAACAATTAACTGCCCCTTAATCCACGTGTTGAGTTGAGCATCATTTCACAACCGTATCAGGGTGGGCGCCGGTAAAATTCACCCAACAAAGGTGTGAATTTGAAAATAGTTTCAAATTCTGAACACCCGCCCGCAGTATACATTACCAAACTGCACTTTTCCTGAAAAAGTGTGCAAGCTGCGTCCAACAGCCTGCAGTACTGGTCGCCACGTGTCGCAACTTCACCGGCACTGGAAAATCGGTGGAATTCTAGCTCACGCGGAATGTTAGCCCACAATTTGCATCCGAAATTTCATCAGAAATCACACCACTTATCAGGATAATTTAACACACCGGAAATAACTTACAATTCTATAAATTATCGAGCGCGGATAAGAACTGCAACCTGTCCAGCGAAACGACGGAAGAAAAGGAAAGAACCCGTCGCCTTCCAGAATTAAGAAAACTCGCCAACGCCACGATCTGTCATTACTGTCTAAATCTCATTTAACTATCGAGCTGTGTATCTAGCCTCCACAGCTGCAGAAAGATGAGCAGTCGTGGACGACCAAATGTGGTGCGAAAGAGTGAGATCGCAAAAAAAATAAAACCGCAAACAAACGACCACCGCAATCGCTGGGCGCTAAATTGTAGGAAAGAGATGCAAAATGAGAGAAATCGACAATATTCGATTCAAAAGCGACGAATCAAGTAAAAATATTCTCATAGAAATCAGATTTGTACAGAATTTTCATTGATATTCATAATCGATATCAATCTGGAATCGCTTCTCTTGCATATACAATGGATATTTCTTGAATTTCTTGAACTTCAACGCATTAACGAGTATATTTCAAATGAGGTCAAAAAGCAAAAATGTTGAACTTGAAATCTTCTATCTTAAATGATGTTGCTTACATTAAAAAATGCCTGCGAATGCGAAAGGAATGCCTACAGAGGGAAACAAACGCGGCGGGAAAGGATTTTAAGGTATATGAACGTACAACATTGTTAGTATCTGAGCAGCTCAAACTTGTAAATAAACTCAGCTTGTTCTCCTTCGAGTGAACGTTCACATTGGTCAAACAATCTTTAGCTGGAGATCCCTTTGTTGTTGGCTGAGTCTTGTCCTGGTCTATTTTACAGAAACTCAAATGTCGGCTAGCGGTTAAACGAACGATTCTGAAGACCATACCTTTGCGTGGCGTGACCTAAGTTTGCTCGCTATCAGGTATAAATCCTTTTCGACAATTTGTTGTATATACCGGGTCTAAGCAAATTGTTTACAGAATCCATTTAACAAATAAGCCAAACTGTTCAATCAGTGTATTGTTATTCAATGTTTCCTTTATTCACCCGTAAGACTAAGTATATTATATAATAAAAGTAACTACTCAAAAACTTCTCAGAGGTTTGACCATCCAATCGGGCTCTGCGCGCTAATCGAGCAGATTTTCTACTTACTTTTATGAACTTTTAAACTCCTTGTTCCAATAGTTATCGGATCCCGATAGAAGTAGTTAACCCTTCCATAATCAACTGGATACCTGGGTCGACTCCTCGTTGATGATGATTATTATTAAGAAGGAAATGAAGGTTGGAAGAGTTCTGCAGTAAATTTAATTAATGTGTATTGAATTTACTCAAGATTTTTAACATTTCAACTAATAGGATTAATTTAAAAACGAATATGAATAGTTTTAACTTTGGTAGTCAGTGAGACGGTTAATCTAGCACGTTGCTATGACACAACAGCTGTCAAGATGAGTTGTTTACATACAAAAAGCGGCGGTTAAATTAGTATGTAAACAAACCGTTATTCTTCGCAACCGGTACGCGTACGTTTTTAATTTATTTTTGGCGTCGTTGTTAATTTTAGCAACAAGTGTGCTGTTTTTTTGCGGACGATAATAATAGTCGCACGCAAAGATGGACATGTTGGAGGCAAACATGCGTAAAGTTAGCGACAGTCTCAATAATACGGTCCGGTTAGCGGCGGAATTTGGCGACGCATGTAAGTACCGACCACATGAGCGTTTTACGATGAGTTGATAATGTCAATGCTTTTTGTGCAGCAATGAAAGATCTGAAACTGTACACCGGACTCGTAGAGCGGCTGTGCGTGATCGAAAGTAAAATGAACACTCATCGAAAAGCATTGGCCGATTCCTGCCGCGAGCAGACCGTGGAAGAGTTCGATAGAGTAAGAAATCTAATCTCAATTGAAACCAGCCCTTAACGTGTTTTTTGTTTTCATTTGGCAATTCCAGCGTTATGAATCTGGTTTCGATAAAAAGAATCCGCAAGTGCGGGGACACAAACGTTACAAGGAGTTCGTGCAGTACGCCAAACCCCTGCTTAATCCGGCGCATGGGTCAACCGCTGGGACACAGGACGATGACGACGACGAGATGGTGATCGAGAGTGACCTGAGCAACATGATCGATCCGATTACGAAACGTCCGCTGGAGATTCCGGTGCGCAACAAGCTGTGCAGTCACGTGTACGAGAAGAACGCGATCGAGGAGCTGCTGAAGCAAAATCCTAGAACACGCTGCCCGGTGATGGGATGTGCTGCCCAGGGATATGTCCAGCCGCAGCTGCTGGAGGTCGATGTGAACCTGCAGCGTCAATTGATCCAAAGCCGTTCGTTGAGTCACTGACCACGATGGTGAGGCAAATTTGCTAGACGAAAGACTGTAAATAAATTCACTTTATTTCCACTAACACGCAATACCTTGGTTTGCACCTTACAGTTGTACAACAGCGATAAAACAGTTTTCACTATTAAAGCATTAATTAATAAAACGATAGTAATTTACTGATATTGTTCTAGTTTCTGTTACTGTTACTCCATTATAGTATAAGCTCGTCATGTTTCTTTCTCGTGTGTAAAAATCAAATGGGTGTGGAAAGAAGGATAATGCTTAGCACTAGCAATCTGTGTTTGGTTATAGATTAGATTAGACTAGTATGAATCATACATTTAGAACCTCACAGGAAACCCACAAAAAAAAACCACCTCCTCCCTTGACGCATGTCAATCTGATTTTCCTTATTAAACGAAATACTGCTCTGTGTGAACATTTTGGCCTCTATCAATAAAGCTCCATCATCATTTGGGCAAGTAATTTTGTAACATATTTGGGCTCCACCTGGAAGCAAATAGCACAACAGGTCCCACAAAACTCAAACCCATCTTTACTCTTTATTTGCACATCTTAAAAACCCCAATTAGCACGTACCATTTTTTGCTCAACTTTCCAGCGCAACCGCCCTCTAACGCACACATCGAGCGAATGAAGCGAAAGTGCATGGAAAATACTAACAAACATAGTAAAGGTAGCTCTGCCCTGTGCCGTTTGCTTAGCTGTTTAGCCTACGTTTAGCGCTGGATCTTCTACCAGCACAGCGACGGAAAGCAATGCAATTACACATAGTCGCAGTATTGGCCACCTAACCTTGGTGTGTTCTCGACCGTCAAGGGTCATTATGTGTGGGACGGTGCGCAGTGATGACGGTTAATCTACTATTGTGAAGTTCTATTGTGTAGTGATTTAAACAACTTCTGCACCAGTGTGTGTAACGCTGCCCAGCGTGATGTTGCTGGCTCGCTCACTAATGTCTCAAACCCGGCGACATACTGGCGGCGCACTGAGTTGGCCACGAAAATTCGCGCCTCAAACAACGATTGTGTTACCCTCGCTAACCGTGCACTAGATAAACCCGACCCGATAACGGTCGGCTTCGCATTCCGCGAACTTGCGAATGATAAGAACCCGGCCACCAGGTTAGGTTGGCAAAAGCTCACGGTGAAGGAACTAACGACGAACGGCACGGTGAAACATCATCGCACGGTTCAACGCATTATTGCCGACCGAAACGTTCAACGTGGCAGAGCTGCCGTGACGAGAGATTCGCCGAGAGGTGAAGGTTATACTGTGCGTTTTGTGTATGTGTGCGCGTCTGTGTATGCACGCGCGTGTGTGTATGTTTGTGGGCAACCAAAACAGGCAACCAACTGTAACCGAAATCGGAAACGGCTGCATTTTGAAGATCGATCGTGTTGTTGAAGTTGAAACTTTACCGTTTTCGGGCGACGCCACTGGAACCCCCTCTAATCCACTCCGATGTGTTATGGAGCCGTCCCAACCCTAGACCAGGAGGCTTACCTTCGTGGGCAAGGTGCTGGCAACTTTCCGATCAACAGGTAACTACTGCCCAACTCGACCGTCGGCACGGAACGGGATTACTATTGGGCGTTACGATGATTAATCTTTTTTTTTTTATTCAACAAAACCCTCTCGTTTTACGATGGGTTGGATATCATGTGAGCTAGATGATAAGACCGCGTGTGCCGCGTGCACTGTTAAACGGAAGTAAATATAATACACCACCACTGATATATTACACAGAGCGATTGAGATAATATAAACAACCGAAGAGTTGTTGTCCTGGTTTTCATTTGTATTTTTGACGATTACTTATATGATCTGTAACCTTGCGTGAGATAGCGATGGTTTAACTTTGTGTATATGTTGTGTGACCTTAGAAGTGTACGATGAGGTACACATTTTCTATCTAAATGATCCTCTCGTACATTCGCAGGAGAGTTCTTGGCGCACTGGTGTGCGATCTATTTACAATATTATTGTTTTATTGTTCGGGGTTTAGTAGCAAGGAATTTAATCCTGCCTGTTAACGAATAACACGGTTAGGTGTAATGTCCGAAAGACTGACTTAGGGTACATACAGGACCTGGCCAAATAATAGGCCCCGGTTTTTGATCACTTTCACTTCGAAACCAGTCGAAACCTGATTACACAAATTACGTAGATCAATCATCGAAACTAATCAATCGCATTGCTGAAAACATACTTTAGGTACTGAGACACCAGAAACATTTTTCGTATTTATACAGTAAGATTTAGTGCGTGCGGTTAGGTCGACGGTTGTGAGGTGAGAGAAACTGAAACACGTGTAAACTGACTTCACCTATGGTGACTTATCTGGAGCAAACTTTACGTAGATCACTGAATATCTAGATGTATTCCACAATCTTTTCGGTCGCTAATACTTACCCCAATAACTTATCAGTACATGTGCTTTCCCATGTTAGCTGATCTTTGTTTTTGTGTGGTGCTGTTTAGATTCGGTGCGACTGGTTTCCATAGCAACCGAGGGTTATGCAGCCGTGTTGAACGTACACGCAGGCGCATTTACATTCGATTTTCAATTTGTTCATTTGTTCAGAACCAAAAAAAAAATGTTATCGTCACTGAGGAGTTGTTGGACTCCACTTTCGAAACACTTTTTCTACATTCTACACCGCTACGTGTCGCCTCGTGGGTCGCCAAGCAAACTGGTTCGGAACGGGGTAACCGAACGCCGGCCGGTGGTACACGCATGATTTTGCATCCTTAATGCGATGGCACCAAACATAGGAAAAATATTTTTAAATTTCACGATCGCATCGGGGCGCGTCGTGCCGATCGGCCGGCACGCCGCGTAAAAGAAATCAAGCAAAAGCAGACGGAGACGAAAATGAGCAAACTTTCGTTGTCGCGGTGCGTTAATTTGTTGTTTCGCCTGCGTGGCAGGAAGCGGCAGGTATGCCCAATGAGGCACGGCATGCGTACAGACGGCGGGGAGTCCGTAGATGATTTATTTTAAAACCACCGCACACACTTCTGCGATGAAGTGGGTTTTTGGTAAAAATGTGTTTTTTTATTAACTTTTTTTTTTGCTTTATGATCAGAGAAGCGTGAGTCGTTTAACTATTTTATCGTGTGAAATTTTAAGTGAAAATATGTCACACTGGAAAATGCGTGTACCAGTTCGTGTGATCGCCAGTGTAAGAACGTGGCGACTCGACCCAACTGCCAAACAATGCCCGTCGAATCGGGTAATTGTGCGTGTAGCGAGAGAGAAGCGTTCGAAGTCCTCGCCTGTGCTAAGCATCAAGGCAGCCATAACCCGGCAACCGGCTAGTCAGCGTGTCTTCTTTCGGGGAGAAACGCATCCGCAGCATTTCGATGCACAGTAGGACCAGTCGTCCGATCGATGTTGAGATGATTTATTTTCAGTACAAATTTCGCACCGAAAGGACTGATCACGCGGGGAGACTGGTGCAGCGATAAAAAAGTTTTAAGTTTAAGTTTGATTGTAAGCAAAACAGAAGTGAATCGAAATTGTAAATAACCTAGTGTCGTAGAGCAAAACGAAAAAATAAAAAAAAATTGTCGTGCTATTGTACTATAATCAAGGCGTATCGTGGACAATGCACGATGCACAAGTAGATGTCAGTCTCAAGCGTAGGACATACACGTGGTGTGATAAACTGCATGCATAAGTTACATTGTGGCTAGTCTCTTGTGACCATCATACAAGTCCGAGTGCTCATCACGTTCTGAATTTCATAATGATTAAAAAACTTTAGATTACCGTTTTCCGTTTAGAATCATTTTCCCAAATGTACTAGCAAAATTATGAGCTACCTAATTGCTCATCACTTTAGTGATTAAGAAAGCTAGTAAGCACCTGCAAGATGAGTGAGTTCCAAACAAACCCCTTAAGGTCGATCGTTTGCTATAATATTTCCCATTACAAAGAAGAATATCAGGAAATGTTTCTTATCAGCACAGGACAATCAGGGAATATACGCCCAGACATTGGAAATCTAGAAAGGCATCAGAGCGTTTCCTGCCTCCGTCACTTCTGCGTTTCGTCCACTTTCACAGTACCTCCATCGCTGTCTCACAGAGGCTTTATACGCTACGGATTTTATACCGTCTCACAGCTGCTAGTGTAACCAGTCTGCGATTCACACACCGAAAGGGATTGTCAGAATCTAAATGTTTCTGTTTATTCATCGAGAAAGGTGCCGACCATTTTCCGGGAATTTTATGCCCCATTACTTAACGTACAAAGCGGACGGCTAGACCTTCACCGAGAGCTTTGCTATCCATTCTTGACATAAGTGTTGCACTGTTCTGTAAAAAAAAAACAACTGTCGAACATGTTTACACTGTCTGCTTATTCTGGTTAAATTCTCTCCAAGCGCGTCGCAATGTGTGAATTAGATCGCTTTAATTCAGAACATTCGTTTGTTTGCCAATTACAACTATATGCAACATGTTGTAAACCGACGGGAACGGGGATGTTATCAATACGGCTACTAGATCAGCCATACTCTAATTGAAACAAATTTTACCAAACAAAACAAAAAAAAGGTTCGCTTTTTGAGGTTATCGCACAGACACCGTTAATGTCCAAGCTAAATCCCAGAGATCAAATAATTGCCGCCATTACGTATTTGGGTAATGGCGTCGGGTTTTTTTTTTACTTCCCACTCCCATGTACATCATTCGAATGCCACATATGGGGCTTAGATTGGCTACTGGGCGACATAAAAAAAACGTACTTTAGTATAATCTGTTCGCTCAATCTCGGTATGCCGGTTTGCCAACACATTATTCCCTTATCGTCCATTGTCAGCGTTAGTTTCGCCGAGCTGTGCGCCATAACTAGGGCAACTGGGCGCTTGTGTGTTTACTCACAGACTGATCAAGTTCAAGGTTATCAAGCCGTTGGTTCGATGACCAACTCGTTACCACATACGTGATTTATTGTGCCACTCGTGTCGCGAACTATCGGAAACCTGTTTGCAAAACAGTCAAAACCGTCCGCTAATCCGTGTTCTCTTCATTCCAGGCAAGCCTCACCGCGAACGTTGTCCGCCGTGACACGGTCGGTGCTGCCCCAGGTACGCCTGATACGCATCCAACAGTCGGACAACAATACACCCTCAACGGCAGCACCGCCGACGACGGTGGCCAACCACCACCAGCCCACCAACTAGCTACAGGTCGGTGCGTGGTGGGCGAGTGATCGTCAACCCCAGTCCAACCCTTGCCCGGCTTTCATCGGTTATCAAACAAACCGGTAAGCGGCAGGGAGCCGGACCAAACCGGTATTCTTCTTCGGCCACCATTAAATCCCGGTGGGGAAGAGTGAGTAATTAAGCAACGAAAAACACATGTACACCATGACAGCGACAACACTACTCCGAGGACATTGCTGACCGGTTGTGGTGTGTTGCCGGTGGGGTCCCACCTTCCCAAAAACTATCAGCAACCTGTTACGACAAAAACACAAAATAGAAAAACAGAATAACAACAACCAGCGGAAAATATTTGCATACTGCTAGGACGAAGTTCTGTTTTATTTCTTCCAATGTTTGCCTACCCCATCTTCCGTCCACAAATTCGGTTATAAACAATACATACAAGCATAATCCACGCGACGCCCACAGCCTCCTGAGCGCAGCGGTATATAAGACGGGCGCAGACACGGCAGCGTCATGTATTATTTGAGCCGCCGCGTGCTTATCATGTTGACGTCCAGTGTGCTGATCACGACGATCGTCTTCCTCACCGCGTACGGCGTGTACGGGGCGCCCTCGTCGGCGGAGGACCTATCGGCGGAAACCGACGATGCCGGTGACTTTATGGGCATCCAGGGCCGTCGGCCTACGATCGAGCTGAAGCAGGTGCACGCGGTAAGTGCCGGACGTACGGGCTGCTGCATGATGGCACACTGTAATTCCTATTTTCGCGCGAGGATTAGAGTTTGTTACTGAACCATCTGGTCCAAGCAGAACGTTCACGTTTCTGTACGGATTAAATATTGTACAGTGAGGTGGAAAACACACTGTATAGCAACTGCTTCCCTCATCGATTAGACATGATCGAGAAGCAACGTAGGAAGTATTTCTTATCAGCTCAACGATCGAAGCAATCAGTCAAGATGGTTGCAATATAAACTCCGCATCCAAATTGTTTCATCGTTTACCTTCCTACCTCTCCACACAGTTCTTCCGTCATGGACAACGCACGCCAGCCGACACGTATCCGAAGGATCCGTACGTGAACTATACCTTCGAACCGTACGACTGGGGACAGCTGACTAACGTAAGCAAGCTGGAACCGAGGGCCCACGGTACCGTATCTTATTCATCCAACTTCCAACATGTGTTCCGCAGAAAGGCAAATTCTCAATTTACGCGGAGATCGGCGAATGGCTTCGCAATCGCTACGGTCGCTTTGTCGGCGAGACATACCGGGCGGCAAATGTGCACGTGCAGACGACTGGTGTTCCGCGTACGCAGATGTCGATGCAGCTCGTGCTTGCTGGTCTCTTCCCGCCGGAGGGTACGCCCCTGCAGTGGAACCGCCACCTGAACTGGCAGCCGATACCGTACTTCAGTGAGCCTCTCAACCAGGACACGGTGAGATAGGATGTTTTCCGTTTTTTTAAGGTAATCTCGTAATTCCGTCCTCCTCTGCAGCTGCTGCTAGTACGCGTTTCCTGTCCGCGCTATACTGAAGCCACCCAGGAAATGTTCAAAGCACCAGAAATTGTAAGCCTTCTCAGCGCCAATGAACAGCTGTTTGCGAATCTCACGAGCATCACCGGACTGAAGATCGCGACCCCGGATGACGTGCAGTCGCTGTTCAGCACGCTAAAGGCTGAAGTAAGTGTGTTCGCCTCTAATTTTGTGACAAAAAAATAACTGATACCCCAATTTTCAACTTATTTGCACAGTCCGAGTACGGTCTGAAGCTGCCCGCCTGGACGAAGGCCTACTATCCGGACAAACTGCTGCCGCTGACGAAGAAAAGCTACGTGATGAGCGTCTACAACGATGAGATGAAGCGCCTGAAGGGTGGCCCGTTCCTGCGCAAGACGCTCGGCGAATGGGAGGCACTGATCGCGAACCCGACCGGAACGCACAAGAAGATTCTGCTGTACGCCGGGCACGACTCGACCGTCGTGAACATCCTGTCCACCTTAAAGGTGTGGGATGAGAAGGATCTACCGGACTACGGTGTGATGGGCGTACTGGAGCTGTATCGCGATAGCAGCACCGGCCAGTACAGCGTGGCGGTGCATCAGAAGCAGCTGGGGCAGCGTTTGCAGCGCCTCACGATCCCCGGCTGTACACCGCTGTGTCCGATCGAACAGCTGAAAACCCTGCTGAAGAGCGTTATTCCGACCGACTGGAAGCAGGACTGTGTGGCCAAAAATCCCGACACCGTTGAGCCGCCACCGACGGGTCCTTAGGATCGCATGCTACCTGTGCGAATAATCGAGTGAATCAAACTAGATACTAGATGCCTTTGAATAAATTATAGTTGCGATAGGTGAATAATGTTAATCGAATATGATTGAAATGCACTCTTTATTCAGATCTTTCCGGCAAGCTTTCCATACTTCATTCAACGTCATTCCGTACGATTGGAGATATATTTGTGAACGCACTTGTCGTACGAGGAATTCCCGTGCCACATCTCCTGTTTTCAGGCACCACTCACCAGTCATTGTTGTCGGTGAACGTGCTACGTGATCTCTTCACGGTCGTCCAGCTGCCACCGTCGTCACCATCTTTTTGGTTGTCATCGGTGGGTGCTGCGGACTGCTTACCACCCTGCTTGCGCTTTCGCTTCCGCTCGGACGTGGTGGTGGTACCCTCTATTTTTTGTTCTTCTTTTTTACCTTTTTCTCTACCGTCTGCCGGTTGGACTGATTGGCTGCGTCGAGCTCCTTCTGGATCTCCGGTGCTAGCACTACCCGCAGCGATTCGTCCTCGTTCAGTATCAGCGCGCTATAAAACAATAACACGTGCACACAACCCAGACACAACACAACACAACACAAACCATTAGTTTGGACACGAACCAATGAGTTGGTTGGAGATACGACGAAACACAGCACATAAAGGTAGAAAAATGAAGGTATATACTTGCAGTTTCATTTCCGTAAACTGGACAAAGCTGTACACTTTGAAGCCGGTATGGTAGCCGATCGTCTTCAGCACCGAGCTCGCTACAATCCGGTTGTGTAGCGACACAAACGCGGAGGTACTGTCGAGCCAGCTAATGTGCACCGGACCGAACGGTTTGAACTTGCTCACTATATCAGACCCGCGCCAGGTTTCCGGGAAGGTGACGAAAAATATGTGATCGCGATTTTGGGAGGCTGCAGAGGATAGAGGACGTTGGATATACAAAACAGTATTTTGCTTTCAAACTTGTTCCCAGGTCCACGACAACTTACGTTCCTTCCCATTGAGGTTGATATAATTGACATCATTGAGGCGGATAATGAAAATTCTGAAACGGTTGACAGTAGTTGGGTATTTTGAAGAAAGTGGAACGAAGGTTATGCAAGCAATCTTGTCTTACCGATTTAAGTAATGCTTTAAAATGGTGTTTTTAGTAAGCTGCGTCAGATCCGTTTTAAATCGGCTTACTAGCCCCAAAAAACAAAGCCCTGTCAGGTAGGCATCGTATCCGGCTTCGTGCTGCTTCTCGTTTCCCACACTGTACTGATGATCCGGCAGCTCGGGGTGTACGGAGGGGATGGTAAATGGTTCCTTGCTTACTGCATCGTACACGTGCGCCAGTACCGATGAGTTCACGTGTACCTTAATCTCCGCGTTCGTGCATAGATACTTCGTATCTAGAAGGCTGACGAAAAAGGGATAAAGTTATAACAACCAGGAACCACGCACTCAATAGCACCCCGATATGCTTACTACGGGAAATATTCCTTGGTGAGCTTTTTGAACTCCTGATAGTCCGTCGGCAGTGGTTTGAAGAATTGCCGCAGCACGTACAGCAGATCCAACAGCATGTTATGACCCACGATCAGCTTCCGGGACTTGGACAGCTCCTGCAACACCAGTGACAGCCCTATGTTTGTTTCAAGGTCCTCGTTTTCTTTTGCCCTCAGCTCAGCATCTCGCGCCTGCTCCTCTTCGAGCGTTCGCTTTCGCTCCACTTTGATGCCTTTATAATTGTTCTCGAGCGCTACTGGGGAGGTGGACACCTTGCGCTGGTAAAGCTGTTCGATCATCTGATAAACTAGTTTACGCTGGAATGCGTTGCAGTTGCCAATGATGAGCTCGGTCTCGTCGGAGCTCAAGAACTTTTCGATTTTGGCTGCCGTGTCGTCTACCAGCTGTTGATTTTCCGTCGGAACTGGAATCAGGATAGCGTCCGCGGATCCTTCCGCGGTTTCGTTCATGCTTTCCTCTTCCGCTGTCACCTGTATGTTGGCCGCACGTGTTGCCTGACGATCCAAAAGATCTGCCCGGTAGCGCTGTTCGTCGGGTTCGTTTACGTACGACAAACCCTCGCGAAAGAGCTTGTTAAAATCGAACCCGTTGTCGACAAGGAAGCGCATACTCTCACCCTGGCAGCTAAACACATTCGTGCGACCCTTTGGGTAGCAGTAAAAGTTGTAACACTTGTACGAAACTTGCGGCATCTCGTCCTGGTTGTCTTCGGCCGATGGTTTCACACGGAAGGCGCACAGTCCAAACTGTACGATAATGTACTGCGAACCGCTTTCGAGCATCTTCAGGTACACCTCTTCCGGTGTATCGAACGGAAGGATGGTGCGGTCGGAGGCCAACCCGGTAAACTCACAGTCCATGGCGAAGAACGATGCATTCCGTATCGTTTCCCGTATGGAAGGCAGCTGTTCGAGAAAATCTGAAAATGAAAAATGAGAACGCAAATGAGATGCAATAAAATGGGAAAGGCACGGGAAGGTTGTTTGGAGCGAATTTGTTACTATTCTTTGTAATGTCCATTGAAGAAAATCAGGTACAATGTTTATACGAAAGAAACGCGCGCGATCCGAAAACAGCAAACCTCACTTGTTTATTCCAATGTTTATCGTAAAGTACGGCAGTGTTGCCATGAAAGCAGAATTATATGGTAAATATATGCCGGGTTTTATGAAAATGTCAAACTAAAAAAAAATACTTTCAGCGAACAGTAACGGCATTGAATGGTTCCCAAACTTTAGCCCGCCCGTGCACGGTAAAACTGTGCTTGGTTAGGAAACCACTTCCGGATCGTTTATACGTGGCTGTATGCGGGGCCGGACATCAGCAACAAGTACTAAAAGCAGATGTTTCTGAAAATGGTTCAAGTAGTCCTCGAGTGTACCAATCGTAATAAGCCGGATACCATCTCGTTATATTAAAGATGAAGAAAAGGAACTAAAATTAATACATTTTGTTGGATGACGAAAATTTAAAAATTCAATGGTAAAATAAGCAACACTAATAAAACGTTTATTTAAAAGAAAAACACACACAGTACTCACATTTTGTTTTACATACCCTGGATTACACAATCCAAATGTCAAAAAGATGTTCAAAACATTACCGGATCATCACAAACTGATTGTAAAGCTGAATTAGTGTTAATTAAAACCAAAATTCCTTCTTCCGGCGGTCGCTGCCAGTCTAGTCAGTCAGGAAATGAATGTAAAAAATCAAGCTCTATTCTAAAATCGGCGTATCACGTGCCACAACTTCCGAACAGTGCGTTAGTTTCGCTCTCTTCTCTTGTGTGTCATCATGCGATTCCCAACCTTCCTTAAATCTTTGCTGCTCGGTGTCCCTGTGGGAGTAACCTTGCTCGACTGCGTGGGTTATGTGGCCCGGGTGGAAGGCGTCTCGATGCAACCGGCCCTAAATCCGGACGTCAGTATCACCGATTATGTATTTCTGTCACGATGGGCCGTGCGAAACATGGATGTGCAACGCGGTGACATCATCTCTCTGATCTCTCCGAAAGATCCCACTCAGAAGATCATCAAACGGGTCGTCGCACTGCAGGGAGATGTAATCTCCACCCTAGGATACAAGTTTCCTTACGTTACGGTTCCGGAAGGCCACTGTTGGGTGGAAGGAGATCATACAGGTGAGCGTAGGATAGAATATTTTCACTCAAGCGTGGATTTAACCGTTAACCATTTGGTCCTGCAGGAAACTCGCTAGATAGCAACACATTTGGTCCCGTCTCGTTAGGATTAGTGACTGCACGGGCAACGCAGATCGTTTGGCCACCGTCACGCTGGCAACAACTACCCTCTATCGTACCAAAAACCAGAGTTCCCATTGCGATGGGTAAACGCGCACCTACTGCCGGAAGCAATGGGAGCGGAAACAACCACACCGTTAGTAATAGTAGCAGCACAACACCTATCGTACATCCTATAGAAGAAGTACAATGACTGAATCAATAGAGAAGCGAATTAGATTGTTTTTCTTTTAAGAAAGCTGCATATTATTGTTGTGCATGTTATTGTTGAGTGCCTAATTGAAAAGAAAAATTCTACTATATATGTGCTCACTTTGATAGAATATAGATAAAACATAGCTTCAAATAATGTAGAAGTTGACTATTAATACTATTTGCGGTTTGCAATAAAAATTACTTAAAACATACCCCCTTATTTCATTAGTTATCTTGAAATAACTCTATTAAGCTTGGGCGTTGTTGTCTGTCATTTTTCCATCATTTTGGACGGAGAAAACACGTTTTTTTGCCATGCGCGCTCATCCTTTTATAAATAAATTTAACTAGAAATGTTAATGTTTTGCCCGACTTGCGGAAATTTATTACTGGTCGAAGAAAGTACTGATGCGCTCCGGTTTTCCTGCAACACGTGCCCTTACATATGTAAGATAAAACGTACAATATCAACTCGCATCTATCCGACGCTGAAGGTAAGTGGGGCGAATTATTATTTAGAAAAACAACATGGAAATGGAACCCTGAGTTCAGGTAATCCATGCATATCAATCGTACGAATGTAAATATCTTATTATTCGCAGGAGGTAGATCACGTTATGGGCGGTTCCGCTGCATGGGAAAACGTAGATTCCACGGACGCCGTTTGTCCTTCCTGTGCTCACGATCGAGCTTACTTTATGCAGATGCAAACAAGATCAGCCGATGAGCCTATGACTACATTCTATAAGTGCTGTAATCAAACTTGTGGGCACAACTGGCGAGAGTAGTAAAGACAATAATTACATTTGAACTATGCCCTATGTGTTTCTTCAACCGGTGTTTTGTGTTTTGCGGAAAAGTTAAACCGTGTTTTCTTCTTAACACCACTACGCGCTTTGTATCAACATTTAAAATGCGAGAGACCGTGATTCCTACAGCAAATGCTGAAGCTGTACGGAAGGCCGTTCATTTCCTGCGACAGGGTAAGGTAATAGCACTACCAACGGACACGGTGTACGGTTTAGCATGTAGTGCCAAAAACAAGAAGGCGGTGCGGCAGCTTTACGTAATCAAAGAACGAGATGAACTGAAACCCGTTGCTATATGTGTGGCCACAATTCAGGATCTGAAACGTTGGGGTGAAGCAGATCACCTGTCGGAAGAACTTTTGCATGAACTTCTTCCAGGCGCCGTCACCATAGTGGTAAGAAAATCTTCCCGCTTAAACAATCTCGAGCTTGTCCCGGGTGAATCTAAAATAGGTATAAGAATTACTAATAGCACATTTATTCAAGAGGTATGTGCAGTATTTGGTTTACCTATAGCATTGACAAGCGCGAATAAAAGTTCTTCGCAAAGCACATTAAATATTTGTGAATTTAAAAATTTGTGGCATCAGCTAGGTGCCGTGTTCGACGGAGGCCAGCTGGGGCAATCGGAGAAGCAACGTGCAGCATCGACGGTGATCGACCTATCTGAGCCGGGGAAGTACATCATCATTAGAGCTGGCGTTTCTGTAGAAAAAACTATAAGTGTAGTGCAAAAATATAACATTTATTCTGATTAGCAACTAACAGCATGATCAATGCAGTGAAAACAACAAGCTACAAATATACAAACTTTGCAATGATGTTAAATTATGCGTACAATTGTTTATACACCGCCATGCATTGATGGAATACAAATCGTTTTGAACTACTTTGTCAGCGTGCCACACAACGGGCACGGGTTTATTTTTAACATTACTTACGCTCGGCTATCGAAATGAACAGAGTTTTAAGTAGTTACCGCGAAAGAGAAGAGTTAAAAATCTGCACAACACAAAATGCATGATAATTCTGATCCCACAGCACAACCTTCAAAATTGCTTAGTAACGTGTTTTCATTTCGTCTCATTCTAAAGTTTTGTCTCATCTAACGGTAGTTTGATTATTATTTGCTTTATCAGTAAAGTACGCTTTTTCTTGGTTTTTGCTTTTTATGTGCGAAGACTTGGACTACATGTGTAGTCAATTGCTTAAAACCGGCATTAACCTAAATATTTCGGCAACTTAGTGCTGCATATTCTCACAACTTTCTCAATTTTCAAAACATGGCATTAAACATTATGGAACTTGTGACTAACAATACAAAACATATTAGTTATACAAATAGATTTGTGCCTTTTATTTTGTGACATAAACTTTTGTGTTTCTACAACGATTATTTTACTACACGTTTAGTCAATTGATAAATACAAGCGTTAGGGTAAATGTAACAGTCTTCGGCAACATTGAGCTGCAGTTAAATTAAAAATTTAAAATATATTACAAAATAATCGAATATTCATGCTAGTTGGTTACTTCTGGAAATCTGTCCATTAGCTAACTCATATAACCTCAAAATAATGTATAAGATGGAAAACTGCTTCGAAAACAGTTCACAGTATTATTTGAAAGAATCATTCGACCTGCCGAAATCCGGTACACTTACCCAAATCCGAATCAAGTCGTCCAGCTTCAGCAAATCATAGTATTTTACATTTTCACAACAGTAAGCATGGCTTATCATTTTGTTTTAAAGTTATATGGGTACAGGGATTTTTTTCCCATTTTCTGACGACTTATATATTGTTGGTGGTCTACAATCCGCAAGATAAATTTTCCTCTCGCTGCACATTCCTTTTCCAAAGTGATCATTTTTCTCTTCTTGTATCTCGCTTCTTCAAATGGCATCGCTATCATGGGCTACGAATGGCAGGGGTAGGTTTACCTTCGCGATTGTAGAAGCTGGGTTGACTGTGGAAAAGTAAAATACGATTTTGACAGATTTTTTTTCCGCAAAACGTCAATTTGGGCCACGTAATTGTTAAAGCTTTGACAAGTAAGCTGGTTAAAATTGCGACATTTTGTTTGTAAAAAAGCAAATTTAAGCGGCCACGTCCAGCTGCTCCATTTTAGACCGATTTCCAACGTTACCATCGAACGGTGCTGCTTTTGGTGGCCTGGGGAAAAAAAATCAACATGAACTGCCGGCTGGTAATTATCGGCCTCCTTGCCCTTGTGGCAGCGTCGTTTGCCGGCGAAGCCGACGTGCTGGATCTGACCGATAGTGACTTCTCCACCCGGGTTGCCGAAACGGAAACGACCCTTGTGATGTTCTACGCCCCATGGTAAGTGTTGTTAGCATTTGAAAGTAAAACCGTCCTTCGTTGCACATTTTTCGCCTCCTAAAGGGAAAGACCGGTAGAAAGAATCATACACCCCCCCTCTCCCCTCCCATCGAATGTCAATGACCTTTCCATGTCAGCAAATTTTTGAAACCACCTCACTCCTCGTTCCTTCCCGCGTGGCAGGTGCGGTCACTGCAAGAAACTGAAGCCCGAGTATGCGAAGGCTGCCGAGCTGCTGCGTGGCGAGGATCCGCCGATCGCACTGGCCAAGGTTGACTGTACCGAGGGCGGTAAGGACACTTGTAACAAGTTCAGCGTCAGTGGTTACCCCACGCTGAAGGTGTTCAAGAACGGCGAGGTGTCGCAGGAGTACAACGGACCGCGCGAAGCAAACGGAATCGCTAAGTACATGAAATCGATCGTCGGACCGGCCTCGAAGGATCTGCTGACGCTGGACGCGTTCGAGGCGTTCTTCAAGGTGCAGGAAACATCCGTCGTCGGATTCTTCCAGAAGGAGTCGGATCTGAAGGGCGTCTTTCTGAAGTACGCCGACAGCCAGCGCGAGCGACTTCGCTTCGGACACAGCAGCGCACCGGCCGTGCTGGAGAAGCAGGGTGAAACCGATGCCGTCTTCCTGTTCCGTGCCCGCCAACTGGCAAACAAATTCGAACCGGACTTTGTGAAGTTCGAGGGAACCACCAAGCAGGAGCTGACCGACTTTGTGAAGGCAAACTACCACGGACTGGCTGGCGTGCGTTCGCGTGACACGACGAGTGACTTCAAGAACCCGCTGGTGGTGGTGTACTACGCCGTCGATTACGTTAAGAACCCGAAGGGCACGAACTATTGGCGCAACCGAGTACTGAAGGTGGCGAAGGAGTTTGTGGGCCGCGTAAACTTTGCCGTCAGCGCGAAAGACGACTTCCAGCACGAGCTGAACGAGTACGGGTACGATTACACCGGCGACAAGCCGCTGGTGCTGGCGCGCGATGCCAAGAACCAAAAGTTCATCATGAAGGACGAATTCTCGGTCGAGAATCTGCAGGCGTTCGCAACGGAACTGGAGGAGGGTTCGCTCGAGCCTTATGTGAAATCGGAACCGGTGCCGGAAAGCAACGATGGCCCGGTGAAGGTAGCCGTAGCGAAGAACTTCGACGAGGTGGTCGTGAACAATGGCGTCGATACGCTGGTCGAGTTCTACGCACCGTGGTGTGGCCACTGCAAGAAGCTGACACCGACGCTGGAGGAGCTTGGCACTAAGCTGAAAGATGAGGCCGTTTCGATCGTGAAGATGGACGCCACTGCCAACGATGTTCCGTCGCACTTTGAGGTGCGTGGTTTCCCCACTCTCTACTGGCTGCCGAAGGACTCCAAGACCAGCCCGACACGTTACGAGGGAGGACGCGAGGTGGACGACTTCGTCAAGTACATTGCCAAGCACGCGACCAGCGAGCTCAAGGGCTTCGACCGTGCCGGCGGTGCGAAGAAAACCGAACTGTAATCTATTCCCACCATAATCACCGGTGAGAATAGGTATTTCATGCGCTCCCTTCAATCGAGCCGAAGCATTCCTATCCGTCACTTCGAATTTGTCTTTTCCGTTTGTTTGAATGTGCGTAAAAATTAAGCAACGAGAGATCAAATGAAAATCGTCCTTCCCTCATCCTCCCGCGCCCACTCTATCAATATCGAATACTTATGACTTTAAGGTTGTCGTGGCAACAGATAACAAATGCACGCTGCGGGGCAAGCGTTTGGCGTGGAAGGACGGACTGTGGACTGCATTTAGAACTGAACAAAAATCTGTTTTCTAGATTTATTTTGTTTTTCTCTTTTCTTTACGGGTCGCTTATCGCGCCATGACCCTGGACTCGGTTCGGGTACAATCGAAATGCCACTAAGAAAGATAACATTGTGAGCATCTCATCTAACTTCCTCTCCCGTGCCGTTTTCGGTGCACAATGAGCGACGGGAATGATCGTGCGGTTCTTGCATACATACTTTTCTTTCTCCTTCGTTAGCACAACTCCTGTCCGACGTACCCTTCTTGAGCATCAGTTGTAAAAGAGCATTTTTTTAAATAAATGAAAGTAAAACGATCTTCTACCATTAAGAACGTGTGTCGTAATTAGTTTAGAACTACTCTTTACAATTATTTCACCTTTTGCCGATTACGTTGGTCAGGGTATGAGAGTTACTTCAAGCAACCTGAGGTTGCTGAGGCATATTTCTTATTTTTAACCAATATTGCCATTAAATAACGCTCCATTAGTGAATTACGCTACGTTGAGATCGATAGTCCTACACGCGATGCATTTCCCAACGGACTTATGACGACATTTATAAAATATTTTACCAACGATTCGTCGATAGGGGAAGAGGAAAGCGTGACGAAAGCAACATCAAAAATAAACACACAAAAAGCGTACGTTTCGAGTGACACCGATTCAAAGTTGCTTACAAACAAAATGATGTCGCACAAATAGGTAAACGCTGTACGCTTTTTTCTCCCCATTTCCTGTTGCGCTTTATCGTTTTTACAACAACGCACTGCGAATTCAGGCTAGAAAAGAACCAGCGGTGCGAAATGAGAACCGGCTCACGCACCTCACTGGGTGAGATGAATGAGGTGAGTTGTTTGTGATCCCATCTCATGGAAACTTTTCTCACCTTTGCAACATAGTCGACATATATTCTGCTTCGTTTTGAATTTATATTGAATACATTTGCTTTACCATTGCGAATTTCGCACTCTCCTGTAACTATTATTTTCCTATCGCTATTCGATGGCAGGCTTTTGACCGAAAAGTGATCCAAACAATTCATCCTTTGCCTCGTCCGTCCAGTCATAGTCGGGCACGGGTGCCATGTAGTTGACGAGCTTATTATGTACCACGTACCTGAGAAGAAAGATATTAGTGAGTTATAGTACCGTGGAAACGATCGAAAATTTGAGGGAACCCGAAACGTACCGAATCTTGCGACCCTTGGAAGCTTTCGTGTCGACCTTCTTCTTCATCTTGTTGCGCAGCCTCTGCAGTTCCGCTAGCTTGTTGGATATTTCCTGCGGACTTTCGGTGGTGCTCGTCTTGTACTCGATCAGTTCTCGCAGCAGTTGGTGGTAGAAATCGGAATCATCAAATATTTCTCCATCGTACACAGATCGTGTCACCTGCTGTTGTTCCGTGCTATCCTGCTCCTGCTCCTCGTCATGATCGTTCGGTTCCGTCGGTTGCACCGGTCTACCGAGCAATGTGTACCCACCTCGATAAAGCTGCGTTTTACGCACCATTTCCTCGCGGCTAATAAGACTATCCTCAATTTTCTTCAACACCGATAAGGACTGGTGTTGGTTGCCCCGACCCTTAGAAGCAATGCTCGTTCGATCGTGCCACTTCATCAGTACACTGTTGCGGTAGTTTTCCATGTCTTCGCAGCGACTTGCGAGCATCTGGTCGTAACCCTCAAGCGTTTGGCGTTTCTGTTTTAAATGCTTGTCCGTGGGAGCCTTCCTCTTCGAGCCACTCTTGAGTAGATCCTTCGTCTCGGCAAAGCGTCCGAGCAGAAATTCCTGCAGTTGGAGCAAGCCGTCCAGCGTTTCCGACACGGTTTCTGCTGCTTGAGCTGCCTTCTGTCGAAATTCGTCACATTGTGCGGCCAGTTTTTCACACATCGGTGCCGGAGGTAGGCTGTTGGATGCGATCAGACATGGTTGCACCTTAATGCGCATCTCTAACAGTCGCTCCCAGATCTTGAGCTGGTTTTGCACCGCCAAACCTTTGTTGATTGTATCCTGGCGATTCTCTTCCTTCACTAGTGTCATATGCTGGTCGGAAGTTTGTTTGCATTCTGTTTTATAAGGCCTGAAAGATTCCCCATCATCATCTCCGGATAGATCATCGGACTCATCGTCTTCCTCATCATCTTCACCACGTTCCTCGCTATCATCATCACTCTGGGGCGGTTTTAACAGCACAAGCGATTTTGATTTACCTTGCTTTGGCCTAACATGTTCTATTTCCGAATCATCCTCATCTTCATCATCGTTATCCTCATCTCCGCCGGAATCGTTCTCGTCCTCTTCGTCGGAAAAGTCTCCATCACCATCATCCTCTTCGTCATCGTCATCGAACGTTTCACTTCGCGAGGATACAGCTCCTTTGTACTTTCGATCAAATTCCTCCAGAAATTTTATATTTCGCTTACGAAATTCACTTAAAGCGGCGTTCTTCGCTGTTTCATCCGGTGTCTCATCAAACTCGCTGAATTTCGGTGCCGTTTCGTCTCCCGATTCTTCCGAATGTTCTTCCGGCGCGAACAGCTTGTTCAGCTTTTCCGAAAGAGTTGCCGGCTTTTTCTTCATCTCGACCAGTGTGTAGGAATTATTATGATTTCAGTTTATTCCTACGAATAGAATTAAAGCGTTGGAAGTGAAACGAAACGTGCGTACGAGTAACGAAAACATGTGCTTACACTTGTGTTTTGTTTTGTTTGGTAATTTTGACGTTTAGCGCACTCACTCACACACAGATGCGAGTTGCCAGATGTCACATGATTTTGCCTGAATTATTGTATTTCAATTAATAATTAAAACTATTGCTTATTGAGAAGAAATGTGTTGTATGATTTTTTTTTTAAATTAAACATGTACTAATTTATTATACCAGCTAATGCTCGTTCGAGTCGTTCTCTACAGCCAGTTGACATCATTCCCTTGTGTTTACCACCCTGTGGTTGGATTAAACGACAAGACGGACAGCAGGTGAATAAGGGTGGCACTGTTGAATGAAGTTGTGGAAATCGCAAGACATAGTGGCATCATCATAATCGCAAAAGAAAGTGTTGAATTTCGTAAAGTTGGGACATATTGTGTAAAGACTGAACTCCATGTCGGACGAAGAATTCTTTCGGGGCATAAGAGAGGACATAATCGACTACACTAGCAAGATGCTGGAAGATGCTGGCTCATCGTGTGACAAGAAAAGAGCAGCGAAAGTGAACAGCACCAAAAGCGACATAAACGAAGCACAGGCCAAGGTAGAAGTGGTTCCGAAAGACAACAACGGTGAGCCGCAAGCGAAGGTTCCGATGGAGTTTGTAACGCTTTGTAGCGAGTCTCATCATGAAGAGAGGAAGGAAACTGCGGCAGAAGTGGCCACCGTTCCCGAAAACGTGGAGCATTCTAACTGCGATGAGCAAGATGATGAACCACCGCTAGGTAGCCCGGAACATTTGCCGAAAATGGAGCCTCTTAATAAGGGTAAAAAGAGTAAGGAAAAAGAAAAGAAAGCTACATTTCGGAAGCAGCTGGAAGTAAAAGCTGGAGAAGCGATGCAAGTCAAACGAGCTGAAAAGAAAGCCCTGAAAAAAACTCTACGCGCGAGTGCGAACGCAAACGGAGACATGGTAGACAAGGTTGCCATGGAAATGGTGTCGTTAGAAATAACGTCGAACCGCGAGCAAACCGATTCGGATCCGGATGACAACCAGTCACCACCCAATGCGACCAAAAAGTATCAAACTGAGGGTAAAAAGAAAGGAAGGGATCCCAAGGGGATTCAACAGCAACAGCAGGCCAAACTACGCGAAACAACGACAAAGGGTGCTATCGGCAGGAGCGCTGCGACTTCCTCTCCACATGACCCATCGACAATTTCGCAGGATCCGTTGGGAGCACTGTCGGGCAAGGTGCAAGATATTATAGCCGAGATAGCGAATCTGCGGAAGGAGTACTACGCAAGTTCAACCCACGCTAGTAACGCGCCAGCGACTCCAGAAACACCGAAAAAAGAGCACAGAGAAAGGAAATCGACCGAATCGGCGCGGAAGGAGCGACTTCATTCGACGACAAACGATGTGGTGCTGCCACCGGAGCACAAGCTGCTCGTGCAGCTGTTTATGCTGAGTTCATCGCAGCGCAAAAAATACATCGAACGTCAGGGTATCGAACTTGGTTTGCTTACACCGCATCCGCACAAGAAGCATGTCGTGTTGGTGAACAACCGTCTGCAACCTGCAGTGGAGGGTTTGATGTACGAAGCGAAACACTATCTTGCAGAAACGAGTGGCCATTCTACGCAAGCAGCAACAGCATCGACAGTAACTCCACGGAAATATGGAGAAAAGCCTGCGACACCCGGTCGTACCGATTCGGCGTCCAAATCCAAACACGAATCTCGCGGGACGTACGAACAACAGGTGAACTTCCTACTGAACGATGGGAACTGGCGCACGGAGGATCGGTACGATCCGGAACGCACGCTGGTAGGCGTACGGAACGAGGCGAACGAAATTATTCAGGAGCGGCTGGAGTCGTTCGTGGCCGGACTGGTGGAGCGAAAGGTGGGCTACATGGTGGAGGGACTGTTGCGCATAAATTCGCGCAATTATGTGCAATCGTTTGTGGACGACACGTCACGCATCGGGAACATTTACATCAACTCCATCCTGTTGCGACGCTGCGCCATGGAGGGTGACCGTGTCCGTGTGTTTGTGCTGAGTGATGCTCAATCGGATGACGATGCGGAGGAGGAGGCGGAAGCGGGTAGTCGGAGCGTTCTCCCCGAAGAGGACGTGTCGATGACGGTGAAGTCAGAAAACAATGCCGGGTTCGTGGTGTCTCTGTTGGAGAAACGCCATAACCGGCAGTTTGTGGGAAAGTTCCTGCCTGCGGCACCGGGTAAAAAGCACTACCGCATGTTTATGCCGCGCGATATGCGCATACCACCGGTGCGTGTTTTCAAGCAGGACTGGCCGAATTCCCTGCTCGAATCGCGGAAGGATACGGCCGTTGAGAGCGATTCCGTGCAGGAAAGCGTACCGGACGTGACGGAGGTGCTGTATCAGGCGGAAATCATCGAGTGGCAGGATGAGGTACCGATCGGGACGATCCTGAAATCGATCGGCAAGTGCGGCGATCTGGAGGTTGAAAACGAATCGATTCTCGTCGAGCACAATCTGGACGTGACACCGTACGGGGAGAACATTCTCGCCCAGCTGCCCGCCGTTCCGTACTGCATTCCGGACGAGGAGCTCGCCCGTCGAGATGACCTGCGGGGAGAGTGCATTTTTACGATCGATCCGGCAACAGCACGCGACCTGGACGATGCGCTGAGCTGCAAGCGTCTCGCGAACGGAAACTTCCAGATCGGGGTGCATATCTCCGATGTAACGTACTTCCTACGGGAAGGTTCCCCGCTCGATGAGCTGGTGAAGTTGCGCGCTACCTCGATCTACATGGTTGACACGGTGTATCATATGCTGCCGAAGCAGCTGTGCAACACCTGCTCGTTGCTGCCCGGTGAGGATAAGCTGGCATTTTCCGTGTTTTGGGAAATGGATGTGGAAGGTACGGTGCTCAGTACGCGATTTGCGCGCACCGTCATAAACTCCTGCTCGCAGCTTTCGTACGAGCACGCGCAGCTAATGCTGGACAACCCATCCGGTAAGGAGCTGGATGTGGATCAGTTCCCGGAGATTCAGCACGGGTACACCGTGCAGCAGCTGTGCGAGATCGTCAACACGCTGCAATCGATCGCGGTCAAGCTACGCCAGCGCCGTATGGACGACGGGTGTCTGAAGATTAATCAGCCAAAGCTTACCTTCCGATTGGATCCCTCTACCGGGTTGCCGATCGCTTACGGCGTGTACCAGATGCGCACCAGCAACGAGCTGATCGAAGATTTCATGCTGCTCGCCAACACCTCCGTCGCGCACGCAACACACAAAGCGTTCCCGGCAACATCGTTGCTGCGCTCGCACATGCCACCGGCCGAGAACATGATTAAGAATCTGGCTCGCACGCTCGCCAACCATGGGTACGCGATGTCGTACGCTAGCGCAAAGGACATCCGCGAATGCATGGAAGCGATCGTAACGCACGCAGAAGAACCGGACGCGACGCGCAGTGTGCTGAGCGTACTGCTGGCCAAACCGATGATGCGGGCGCTTTACTACTGCTCCGAGTACGCGACAACGGCCCGCCAGTTTGGGCATTATGCGCTCGCCATACCGATGTACACGCACTTTACTAGTCCGATTCGGCGGTACGCAGATTGTCTGGTGCATCGGGTGCTGGCGGCCGCGCTCGCTATTGACGTCACCCCGACCCGGACTCCTGAGGAGTTGCAGTGTCTGGCGACGATCTGCAACGATAAGAAGTATAATGCCAAGGTGGCGGGCGAAGCCAGCTCGTTGCTGTACTTCCGTCACTGGCTTGAGGCGGCCGGCGAGCAGGAGGTGGACGCGGCCGTCATGAGCTACGCCGCCCACTTTATCGAGGTGGTCCTAATCCATACCGGCATTGTGCTAAAGGCTGCCACGAAGGTAAATACAGTTATACGGCAAAGCGCGACACACACGCATTTAGGGGGACGAAACTAATTTATTTCTGTTTTTGACTTTAATTGGCAGAAACTGTCCAAATCCGCCACGGTTGTGTTTAAATCGATCGAACCGACCGGCAGCTGTCTGCTGGTGCCGAATGATCGTTCGATACCACCCCTGCAGTTGACGCTCTTTACTAAAGTTCGCGTCACGATCAAGCTGGTAAAGGATGTGATCACCGTGTGTTCGATGCTTCCCATCGTCGACTCGAAACCATCAGCGAAGGTCTCCTCCGAGAAATCCAACGACAATTTCAGCAAGGAGATGAAATCCGCCCGTGTGTTCTAAGCGGGAAAACACAGTCTATTCTGAGTGCGACAAAGACGTATTACGCACATCACATGCCACATTGTTCTATTATTTGACAAAATTAACTCTACGATAACGCGCTTGTACGAATCGTACAATCTGTAATTATGTAAAAATCTGACTCCATTTGGAAGCCTTTTGTAACATTCTGGGTGGTGCATAAAAAGAAACAAATAATGTGTATTGTGTTACACAGTTTTTCGTTAAAATTACTCAATTATCTGCCGATTGTAAACACAACTTATAAAACTGCAAGCTTAGGGCTAAGTTTTAATGCATAGTTTTTAAATACACTGTTTGTCCGCGTGGGTTATACTAACCCGAGTGGCCACCAAAAACCATTTATTTTTAAACAACCAACATCAAAATACGCATATCGCCAATTTCCAGCATGTGTACTGTCGGAGCGGCTTCGGCTTGTGGGAGGATAGCTGTAAGAAAAAACTTTTTTTTGTAGTGAGTAATCTTTCAAGGATTTTCATCCGCTTCCAATTTGCTGTTACAAGCAGGGATTAAACAGGTATTTTAAGCACGAAACACATCTGGCGGAGAAGAAAATCGAGTATAATTTAAGGTTCCCAACAGGCAGATGTTCCTACCGTTGCGGTACACAGGCGAATTCAACCATACTGTATAAACGATTTGAGCTGCAGCCACGCTGGAGAGGCGACAGTAGAGGAGCGACAAAAAAACAGCGTATGTGTGTTACAAATACCAACACCACGGTGCACAACACACCCGCAAACGAGAAAAGTAATAAGGTGACAGCCCAGCGAAGAAGAAGCAACGACCAGCAGCAACAAGAAGGGAGTGTGTGCAACCCGTTTTCTCAGCGCAACAACATTCGGGACGGACGACGACAAAATCACGACTCGAAAAGGTACATGTGGGAGTGCGATTTTGGCGTTCGAAACCATACATACCAGGTGACACGGGAGTTGGCATTCTGCGAGAGTAAAAGCCAAAGCCCACCCACTTCGGTTGTCGAAAGAAATTGCGAGAAAATTCATCCTATTTACCCTCCGATCGTGTGTATGCGTGTGTACGTGTGTGTGTGTGGTATGTGTGTGCGTAATTGTCGGGGTGGTGTTGCTGCCAAAGTAGGCGACGCGTTGTGAAAGTGCTGTTGTTTCTCTGCGCGCCTGTGTGTGCGTGTGTATGGGCATACGCAAAACAGGGAAGAAAGTTAGAAATAGTTGTTCGTTCATGTTCCGGAGCCAATATCGGTGCCAGTGTTACTATTCAACGTTCAGAGTGATGAGATAGTGACCACCATCCGTCCCCTTCTCCATCTCCACGCAGGGTTGTTGGTGTGTTGATGTGCTGATGTCCGAGCTAATGGAAAGATTGCAGGCTGGGCGATGCTATGCGTTGAAACCAAAAACACTGCCGCTGGGGGAGGGACGAACGACGTGATTTGATTTCGGCACTGGTAAATCGTCCAGATTGCGCTGAGATTTGGCAGGATTTCTGATGTATGTTCGTGACAGGTTGAGAAAGAATCTGTGTAGAAATCTGTGATCATCTGAAGCAACACAGCCTTTTTCGACAGAGACGATCTCAATGCATTCCTACTCCGTTGCAAGTGGTGGGTGAATGTCTCTTGGTGTGTGTTCGGGTGTGCGTGTACGAGTCGTTGATTGTGTGCTCTATGTGCTGCAAGTCATCATCACGATCGACACTGACTCTGGGCCCTGAGGAGGAAATTGAATATCAGAAGATTCTCTAAATTTCTTTTACCCTCACCGGAAGTGGTCATCGTCTATCCGTCATCGGTGGCGTAGTTGCTGCACCGTCACGACGGAGGCGAGATGGAAGAGGCGCCAACGATCTTATAGGAATTTCCCAATTACGCTACTTCGTAGCTGTTCGGTACGAAACACACGTCTGCGGTAGTAATGCGAAGAGTACAGAGCAGCAGAGCAACCAGACGCATTGCGAAACAGTTGCACAGAAGTTTAAAAGATTTGTCATTTGTTGTTGTATACTGCAATGTAATGTTTGATTGTGTAGCAGAGTTACAAAGTAGCAAATGCTTTTGAATGTTGGATTAAAAAAGAAAAAAAAAAACAAATGTATTTTCTGGAATATTGTGTTCCTTTTATATCTGCTCAAGGACTAGACTTCGCTAATCTCCGCGGCTGCTGGTTGCGTGTGACAGTTACCCAGATACACACAAAGCGACCGGTGTCTCGTACTTTAAGACGACGGCACCGAACACCGTAGAATATGCCGACAAAGAAGGAGATGGAATAAAAACAACGAATTTCAAGGACAACGACGACGGAGGGATGCCGCTCCAACGCAGCGCGACCGGTTGTGGCAGCGACTCTACGCTTTCATTCATCTCCCTTTTGCGACAGTGCTCCCTGAAGAAGGAGTCCCTGACTCGTGATGTTTGTAGATATGTGTGTGCGTGAGTGTGCGTGCGTAAGCATAGTATGTTATTGTTTTCGCAGGGAAAAGTAGGCTATTCGCTTCCCGGGACGTGTAGCGTGTGACGTTCTGAAATGTAAAGCCGCTGGGCTGGGGTTTTCCTTGGGTAGTGGTTGATTTAGCAGTGTGGAGACAACCCGGCAAGAAAGTTTACAAAATCCTTCATTCTCCGCATCTAGCAATACGATTGTGTTTGTGTTTCGTAGTGATCTATGCGCATTGTAAGTGTGTGTAGGTTGTGGTTTGAAGTTCAGAAGAAGTAGATTATACTATCTCGCGCAAGATTTGTAAGTGAGACAGGTTCGATATTCGGCGAGCTTAGGATAAAAAGCGAAGGTAAGTAAGTGGATGTAAAAAGCCCTCTTTAAAGTATGGCCTCAAGCATGTATCCGATGCAATACGAAAACCCTAGAAATTGTCATGACAACAAGGTTAATGCAGGCAGCAGGCATGCATGCAGGCTTTTATACGAATTCAATATTTTCTCGTTCACTTCCTTTTAACTAATCACGTGACGGTTCCGTTTCTCCCACATTCCACAAACGCCGCGGCCATGTGGTATGATGGTCCTGTACGCCTGCTTTTGAAGTGAGTCATTCATATCGATGATGACTTCATTGGAAGCGATGATGAGCGGTCTAACGCCGGCGACAAAGTGTGTTGTTAAAATAGGGCACGTTGGTTAAAAAGTGTGGATGAATTGTGGGACAGTTTCAAGTACGGCAGTCACTTTTTGTTGACAAAAGCACGGGGAGCAAGCTATGATCAAGCTGTGTTGGATCTGTAACCCAAACAAACATAAAAAATGAATTATTTTCTTTCTCTCCAATGCTCTAAAAGGCATCTCTTGGCGCAATTTTTAAGGCCATCTCTTGAAAGGAATGTGAGCTTAGTTTATTGACGCAACGTGTTTAGAAAGCTCAAGAACCTTCGTCCATTTTTTTAATGGCAGCTAGATAAAAAAAAAACAGTTCCGTTGGTTAACTACCAATCAATAATCTCATCTATCAAAGTCTCTTCCTTCCTTCCATCGACTTTGAAGTGCGTGCAAGTGGCGATCGCTATAGCAACCGGTAGTCACCGCCAACTGGTTCACCTTCTCTGAAGTTTTTTGACCGCCCGTCAGCCACCATCAGCGCAGCAACGCGCGTGCTTTAGTGTCGCGTTAACAGGCACCCTCACTTCCGGTTCCTACCATCACTAACACCACGGAGGTCGGTGGTTTTATCACATACCGATATACCGAAAGCCGATTTAATGCACGCTCATGTCCGAGAGAATTGCGTCATGAGGCGGCAAAAAATAAGGTTCCCTCTCCCTAATAAGGTAGACACACATACACACACATATATACACGTGGGCATACTGAAAGCACAGCCATAAACTAGAATGCATAGCTGACTGCACACAGGGAAGTCGTGTGCGAAGCTAAATGCATGGGACGTGCTCGTCCGTACCGAAGGCGAACGGTTTGGTTGTCAGTTAGTTTGTTCATTATCTTGTTCAACCGGCTTCTGCCCTGCGAAGGCGACACGTACCAAACATACGGACGGCCCGTCAGTCAGCCCGGACGCTGCCGGAGCATGGCTGTCGCCGGCGGAACCGGCGTCGTCATCACTGCTGGCGTCAGAGCTCTGCCAGCAGCCGAAGGTAATTTCACTCCGCACAAGATCATCACAAAATGAGCGTTTTCCGCCGACGCCGGCACCCGGGAAGCCGTATGCAATGGGGAGTGAATAATGACCACCTCTCCGGTTGGTCCCCTGATGGGCGGCGGCTATTTTTCGGGCGAGAGTAAAAGTTTTTCGGTTTCCTGGTGTTTGCACGGGATTTGCACAACATCACCCTAAGTTGCGACGCACGATTTGCACAACTTCCGATTTTGATGTGATTTATCAGAACCCGGTATGACTAGGCACAGGAGCTTACGTCATTTGTCTTCGCTGGTGTTGCTTTTGGGCGCAGCGTTTGAGGGAGGATGGGCTACGCAGCAAAAATAACACCGACACTAACTAAAACGCGACCAAAACATGCAACAAGTATCTGATAACGTCGCGACATTTTCATTGTTGTTGTTGTTCTTGTTGTTGTTGTTGTTATTGTTGTACCCATCGATGGGGTTCACCATCGCTTGCGGTATCACCAATACTACGAGCAGCTTCGAAAGACACCCGGGTGTCCGAGTAGATTATGATAAAAGATTAGGGGTTAACTAGTGGTCGTCTCATACCGAATACTGGAAGGTATATTGAGTGTTTGTTGTTTTTTTTTTACTTTTTCGATTGTCTGACAACAGTATTTGGAGTGTAATCTGTCCTTATACCAGCAGTCGGTCACCAGTCGACCACCAATCGATAGTAGTGCTGGTGCGTGTCGTCAACGTCAGCAAGGTTTTCTTCAAGCAGATGATAATTAAATTAAACCCAACCCCGTCCGGGTGAGAAAAGTTGTCATACGGCTATTGGAGCGCATGTGGCATGTCCCGAGATACTGTGGATCAAGTATCAGAACCCGGGGCCTTCGGTACTACCCTGTACTAGCCGCAGAAAGATAAACAAATTTAAACGATCTCACCGGGCCGCATTGTAGCTAGTGATGGGCAAAAGGTATTCTTTTTTTGACGAAAAAAAAGCGATTGTAGAGTCCGGTCCGGAATGGTCCGCAATCGGACGTTGTTCTACCTAGGATTACAGCGATATATTTTTTAAATTTTAGTATTTAAGATCTTTATCGAGTTTCATGGTACCATCTATTGGGGACTGTCAGATTCTTACCGACTAAAACATCTTAGAGCTTTTCTACTCTAATGGAGCAAATCATCACTACCGGTCGAATTCGGGATCGCCGTTAATGATACGGGTCTCCCGGCTAACGTCTTTCTAAACACCTGAACCGTTCCCAGCCGTACCTCTTTCAACGCGAATGCGTTTTTGCTGTAGGCGGGTGAATTCAGCACTGCAGCTGTCTTTGCTGGAGCACTGGATCAAGACGCTGATGTTCCACACTATCTCCACTTTTCCGACATGGCTGTCCATATTGCGTCGCGCGGCGATGAAACAAGGACACTCGAACAGAACATGTATGCTCCTGTCTAAGCTTAGGACACTCTGGACAGTTAACCTGATTAAAAATAAGCTTCATCCACCGTAGATGATTTTGAAAGCAGCCGTGTCCTATGAGTAAATTTGTCGTGTAGAATTTCACTTCTCCAAAGCATCGTGATGTCTAGGAGTGTCCTCCAAAATGGTAAAATGGTGTGGCATCATTCCTGCGACAACACAGGAACAGGAATGGATGGGGAAAAGGATCTCAGTGTCTGGCGATGTACGCTGTGTTTTAGAAGATGGAAAAACATAGAAGCACCATAAAGTTGACAGTGCTTTCAGCTTGGTGTTTCGTGACGAGTCGAAGACGTGTGTGTTCTTCTAATCACGCTATGCATCTTTCTTCTCTGACCTCTTCGACCTTTCTGCTCGAAATTAAAACCCCTAATGTTGCATTTAAATAGTATCCAAAAATTCGTATTTCTCTTAGCATAATTTTATACATGCTTATTTTTTTTATCATTAAAAAAAAAGATTTTATCCGTAGCCAAAAGAACTCGCATCGGATTCCGACCGGCCATCACCAGTAGCTACTCGCCGTGAACCACAGGGTATTTGGAAACGTCCGTAACAAATTACCAATAACCACGCCAGGGACCGGCTAGTAAAGGTGCGGTGTTGATTGTCATGCTTTTTGCAACGTGACCAAAAAAAAAACGCAACACGCTGTTGAGCAACTCTAGTCCAGCGTGGAATGTGTGGCAGGAACCGTAACACCCTGGCCACTCAAAAAAAAAAAAAAACTTTAACATCCCCTGTGAGGCCTGTTTGTTCGCCTTTCACACACACTCACACACACGATGGCGCATTAGAGGCCGGCGCCAATGCAGCGCAGCCACTTGAAGGCGGAGATGGAGCAGCTTTTGGAGACATTCCGCGTGCCGTTTAGAGTTTGTGTCTGTCGGTGCATTTACCCCGGTGTCCCACCAACCGGGAGGACACGGCTGTGTGTTTTCTGCCCGAGCGTACTGCATTTCGCAATGCGGTGTCGCTTTCCGAATTCCGATTACCGGCTGGCGGCCCTTGCAAAACCCTTGCAGCAGCAAAGACAGACAGCGATAAGAAATCTGCCTGCCCACTGCCTGCTGACGCCCCATTCACATTACGATTCGTACGGACTCGCTACGCTACCAAAATCACCACCTTTTTCGGAATGCTTTCGGAACCGGTGGCCACAATCCGGCGGAGAGTGTTTCGTGTTTCAACTAATGACAATCCGATACTCTGTCGTTTGTTACCCCGATCGGTTCATGTGGTGGTGGTTGGTGTTTTTTTTTTTAGCTAAATCCGGCCACCAGTTCCAATAATCCGTTTGGATTTTTGTAATTAGATAGCAAACCCCCGGAGGGAGGAAACCCGTTGGCTTGCCCTGGAAGTGGGACTCGAGGCGTCGTGCTCCCACTCGGGTTACCGATCAATGAATAATTGTATTGGAGCGCCCCGATGCTACTCATTACGCGGATTATTGGGCAAACGAAGGGCGTTCAACGTGCGGCTGAGGTCACACGGCAGGCATATATCCTACACCAGCACAGGACACGTAGGAGTGCTTTAATCGGGGCGTTAGCACTTTTAATACACCTGTGGTGGTTCGTGGTGGCATTAGCCACTGCATCACCCACGCATTCCCACGTGGAAGAAGCTCGTATGGCATTGAACTTTTATCGGCGACATTGCGAAAGATCCTTAACCGACTTAGAGGGCACGTTTTTTTTTAAATGTTTGGGTATCGCGCATAAAAATACCCTCCATTCATGTTGCGTATTTGGAGAACATTTGTGATGCTTTGTCTGCCGGTCCGTTTACACTGCCCGTTCCAAAGGTTCCATAGAGAAGAATAAAGAATGGGGTGAAAAAATCAGGTCACCCACGAATGTGCAAACTGCTTGTTTGCTGGCACGAAACAGCACGGCAGGCTGCTGATGCGTTTGTGCTGGAATTCTGGTGAAATAAAAAAACTTCGGTCCTCATGTTGTTCCAGCGTGTTCCAGCTCCAAGCGTCTACTGTCTGGCGATGGTTTATCTTGGCCACAGTCTCTCCTCCACCGGAGCCGGGTTTGTGTCAAGGGTAGATCGGCGATGACGCGAAGAATGTAAATTAAATTATCAGCTGCGATCGTCAGACGAATAAAAAAAAAACATCAAGTTCAGCAAACTTTGCTCGCTGTATGAGGGTTGTCAAAAAAAATACAAAAAAGCTGCGATTTATCTGTTATTTATAGAGACTTGTTTGGTTTTAGTCTCGGTGTATGTTGTGGTACGGTCGGATTTTATTGGGTCACAAAAGGAACAACCGCTTGGACCCTCTTGAAATGGTTTAAAATACGAACTGTTCAAACACCTGTTATTATGAACGTTCCTTTGAAACATGTGGCAAATTCAGTATTCGTTACTAAAATAAGAAAAAATTGTTAGATAACTTCCAACCGTCACCGAACAGGGTTAGTTTTCTTCGCCATCTTTTCACGTTACAGCAGACCCTTACCACATGCACGTAACGCGGTCGAACGTGGTACCTCAAAAAGCTTCTTCTGTTCTAAGCGTTGCGCAAAAAAAACAAGACAAAAAAAAACACCAATTCGTCAAAGACACATGCAATCTCCGCTTACAGTCCACCGCTACGTACTGCTGCTATCCTGCCTAGAAGTATGGCAAATTAAATTATCCTTTGTCGCCATAACTTTGTCACCAGCGTGTTGCGATGGCCAACAGTAGTTGCAATGCACTTCAGTCATCGACTTTGACGCGTCCCGAAAGGAAGGACTTGCTTTTTGTTGATCCCAAAAAAACAAAAAAAAAAAACATAGTGAAGTGTGAACTGTGAAGTAGTAGCAGCAAAAGGAGTGCGTCTTTCATGGGTTGTTTTATTTTTGTTTATTTTTTTTTGGATACCACCACCAATGGCAAAGTGTAAAACAAGGTGCAGCTCTCGGGCGTTGCGATAAAGCGTTTTCGTGCATTATTCTAAGTGTGCTGCTCGGCGAAAAGTGCGGAAATAACAATACAGAAAAAAAAGCCAGCGCCGAGATACATATCTCCTCAGCTGTGTCGCTTCACCCACACACACACTATGTCTGGATTGATAAGGGCGTTAAGATAACCGCGGCAACACCCAAGGGTCGTGCTGGTTGCCGCTGTTGTGTCCAGGGCTCAGTGCTGGTGGTGGCTCTGAATGCGGCTCTCGCCCGGCCCATCAAGAAATAGTGTCCCGTGTGTGAAGGTGCAGCTTGTGTTTGTGTGTGTGTGTTTTTTTTTATTTTATCGATCGATCGATCACAAAGGCGACCAAAGTGATCTACTGATCCAGATTCATTGGTTGAGAAGTGGAGGAAGAACGCGCGAAAAACGTTTGAACGGTTGTGCGTGTCCTTGGTGTGATCCAAATTCTGCCCTCTCATCTCCCGTCTTTATCGCCTCAATCGAAAACGTACGTGAGGAACCAGTCGGACGGGTTTTTCGAACAGGGGTGATGTCGAAAAAATCT
>JXWZ01006551.1:0-12966 GCA_000956215.1 Anopheles farauti No. 4 | reverse complement strand
TCCATGTGGAAGAGCGGAAACAAAAATAGCTCCGAAAAGAAAGGAATCGATTTGCAAACCATCGCCTCCCATTCGATGACAATATCCGTATCTGCAGTCCGGCAAACACACATCAAGGATCAAATCGGACGCTTCTCGGCTCGGCGCTGGAAGGAGTGTTTCAATTTAATGCTGACCTCAACTCGATTACTACGACACGAGCCCAGGACATGAAGGACATGAAGCCAATCAAACCACAAATACCGATGGAAGGGGAGGGGAAAAGATGTCTCCAAATCAGCTACGGACCAAAAAGCCGGCATGCGTAAATGGTTCGATATTTATTTAACTAATCAAACGCTCGATAAAACCCACAGCCGCAGTGAGGAAAACAGGATAAGGGAATTTCGGCCCGTACACACACCGACGAGTATGAAAATCAAATCAAATACTACGAATTTCTGGGCAAAACTTTATCCCCAGTGGAGGCGGAGTGAAGTTGCCGTCAACATCCCGCAGCGCTTGAAAGCCACGCTGGAAGAGGTGTGAAAGTGTTCCGGAATTTGCTTTTCGACTCTTCAACGTACCCTTCCTCCCTCCTCCGATCAGTGCCACCTGCCGTATCATGCACCGGCAAACACATCCAAATATGCCTTCATTTACACGCCCCGGTCTTGCCGGCATTACTTTATGAAGCCCATAGCCATTCGCCCAAACCGTCATCATCATTTGGAGCGGCGTGCGGCATTGAGATCTCATCATCGTAATGGTTCCTATTCCTCCTAGCCCACCTCTTCGCCCCTCTCTCACCGTGCGTTTGGACTATTGCCAAATGTCGATTGCGCATGAGGATGAGTCAATATTTGTTCGATGCTCGATATGAGACTGGTGTAGTAAATGCCGACCCTGGTCGTAAACATATCACTGACTTCGCTGGTGGAGGAATGGTGGAGGAATCGCGCGCCGGAACATCATCTCAACAACACACCGTGAACATATTATTCCAAAATGCCCCAAGTTTTTATTCCCAGCTCGTTTCAAGCCGTGTTGTCGGTTTCAGAGTAGAGAAGAAATAACATCGCCGACGCGTTTGCGTTCCGAACAATAACGACCAACACACACTTTGCGAGTAGTGCCTTGGGATATTGGAGTTAGGATGAAAATTTACTGGAAAATTGTGTGTGTGTTTGCGTCTGGTTCTACTGGTTCCGTCTCCTCACAGCGGTCTTCATCAGAGCAATAGAATTAATTAAATTGCGAAAAATTGACTCTATTCCCGAAGGAACCTAGAAAGAAGAAGCCTCACCCGGCAGGACAAACCGACGATTGATTCACGAAACCAGATGTGGACACGAGAGGGGCACGAGAGGTGATAAAAACATGAACATAGCGCCCCCGTTCCCGTAACCCGATAAGAGAGCTCCAATGTGGGGCTAGCACGAGAAATAAGGCGTTTACCATAACTTCCAAACATTAGGGACCATTTGCAGACTCGAACGACACTTTTGCAGTACACACGATCCGAAATTTTTGAAGATTTTTTATCTTAAATACCTTTTAGCAAGAAAATCAATTTACCTTGCTGCTCACTTCGGTAAAACCAGCCGTCTTTATCCGATAATGGCCAAACTTTAAAATGCTTCCACAATGGGGGAGCAGTGCTGAACTTGGGCACGAACTGGCGCAGACAGGAACCAATTTGCTATCGATTTTCGATTCCGGTGAAGCATCATCCACCGGAAAAGCCACAGCATTGCGAAACAACATTCCACGACAGGCACGAAAGCCGCTGACACAGAAATGACAACTACCAAACATTTCGCCTCCTCCCTTCGAGCAGCGACCAGAATGGTTTCTCCAATCCACCCGCCGGATGATGGCACATTCCACGATTTAATTCCACGCCCGTAGTGACAGAAACAAGATGATCTTCTCCACCGGGCGTCGGTCGCTGATATTGAACCATTAAAAATTTTCCTACCAATTTAAACCTTAAGGAACCTCCCCCGACGCTTCGTTTCGCTCCGGACACGGTTCGATGCGTGCCCGGAAAAAGCCGTTTTCTGCCGAGTTTGGGGCTCGGCACTTTAAAGCCGTCCGTTAAAACCCCGGACGGGACTTGGTGACACGGAGACGACACCACGCTCGATGCCGTTGTAGATGATCTTAATAGTCATTGGAGCAAAACCTTACCCACCCCACCCTCGCCCAGTGCGAAACATCCAGGCAAAACGGAACAGAAGACCTAGTGGAGTTTTTATTGGAAAGCCCATTTACGAGCACGTCCAGACTGGAGTGCGGGATAGAACCATTTGCTGACTTCCATTTGATACTTCCTAAATTATTGTTAATTAAGCGACCGTCACCGGATGGATGGGATGGGTGGATGGTGTCGCAGGACACTCCGGCACCTAAAGTGACACTTTCGAAAGGGCGTATCCCCCGGTGTGGCTTTGCGAGTAGGCACTCGAAAAAGTGAAAGATTTATCGTATTAAAGTGCGGATAAAAACGTGGCCTGCTTTTCGGGGAACGGTGAACTAAACCTGACGTGCTACGTTCCTTTCCACCACAGAAGACTCGTTTGCCACGCAACAACACCTTTCTCATATAATGGATGTTCTCGAAACGTTCCGTAGTCTACAGCATACGTTTAGCGCGGACATAAAGCTCTAAAGATTCAATTGGAAGAACAAATATGAAGCCCACACACTTCAACGTCCCCATGAGATACATTGACACCGGTAGTACGAGCTCGCTTTAGAGTAAGGAATAGGAGAGAACTTTGAAAAATAAACTCTTTCAACAAAATACTTTGCACACCGTCAATAACCGACAATGTCCTGCGGGCAAACGACGTTAAAAGCAAACACGGGCAGGATATATGCATGCATGAATGGATGCACGGGACAACGTCCCCATGTTCCGGAGCGTTCTGCTGCCTTTCGAAACGATTGACTTCGAAATGTTAACATGTTGGACACAAGAGCACAGTGCGAGTTTATGAGAAACGCGTGAAAGAGAATTAATGGAGTCAAAAATTTGATTTTTTCAGTAATATTTAATTTTTGATAAAAAAATGCTTTTTGTGTTCTCTCAACTGTCAGATGTCTAATGTTTTTAACTGGAAGCTGTCAAAATATTATATATTAATATCCTACTCTTCAAGTGGGATGTTAACGAAGTCGATTCACTATAATTGGAAAGAACAAAATATTTACTATAAAAATAAGAATTCTTCTATATACTACCCAATAAATAACTCCTTCCACTCGTCGGACCAGTTCGGACCGATTTTAGAAACCATTAACTTCCTTCGCCCTAGCTCTAATTAGAGCCATATTTCGCGAATAATTATCCTGCAGAGACTGGCCAGCGATGTCCCGCGAGTCTTGACCACCGACGTTGCAACCATTAGCCCACCGTTGAGATCCACAACCAGGTGAATCTACCACCGGTCAGCCCACCCCCGCTCACGTACACATCCACAGCGAACAATAAATTCTAGTTTAATATTTATGAAAACAGTGCGCGATAAGGTTGAAAAGCAAATATACATAATTTTCCGGTCCTTTGTCCTATCTCGCGCAGCGGGAACCTTCGCTGGGGACCACGGTGGCCGTGCATGCCAGCTGACCAGCCCCGGCAACGATTCTTACATATCCCTTTTACACACTAGACGGTGGCCATAAAATGCGAGAACCTGCAACAAGCGGACGGCACTTTTTGGCGTGGTTTGTTTTGTCAGCGATCGGTGGGAGTCATTTTATTGCAAATATTCAAATTCGTCCGGAAAACGCTAGCGCGCGCTTCCTGCGAGGAAGAGGAGCCTCGGTTTCCTGTTTCTTTGCCGGCTACACCGCACCAGCGATGTATAAAGCTCGTCCGTATCGGAAGTACCTTTCGAAGACAAATGTTGCAAAAATTAGCCATCCGAAGGAAAAGACGATGCGTTCCGTTTCGTTTGTCCAGACGTTCGTTTTGGGGCTGCGGTGAGCGCGATACGAAATATTACTTCCCATTTCTTGCTCTCTCTCCCTCTCGGTGGTGTGCTGCTGTCGAATAAAATTCGCTTTCGACTTTATCACGACCAAAACATGCACCGGCTGTTGCTGATTTGCCATTTGGTCGCCGGTCGCCGACGCCCGGGGCTCATAGGAGCGTCTACTTCTGGGAGTTTTCTTTTTTATTATCGCCCAGGCAAACCAACAAAAGCATAAACATAAACTTTAAAAGCTGCCCCTTCGGAACCAATAACCTTCAACTTCGGGACCGTCCGGCTTGGGGTTGCGTCTTACACGCAGACGAGACGAAACGTGAAAGCATTTCTCATAAAACGCTGAAATTGGAGTGAAAAATTGGGAGGGGTGCCAAATATTTTCCTCCCCACCGGGCTCTTTCCCCTTGCTGCTGTTGCTGCTGCAATCTTTCTTCATCCCCCATCGGTCGGGTTTTTTTTTTCTCCACCAGAGCACATTTCCATTTCGTTACGCCTAGAAATGGATTGCATTTTTCCCCAAAGCTACACGTGCGTACTGTAACTTCCCCCTGTTCAATAAATGCCTTCACTGAGGCCAACATGGCTGGCAATGGCCTTATCCTGGCAGACCGATCCAGCCGACCGACCGACCGACCGACCGACCGAATGGCAATGTTTCTTTATAAAAACACCCCTCACGACGGTAATTTTTCCAGCGCGTCTTAAAGCCTTCGGAAACAATGAGTAGAACGTCGCTCCCCGTGACGGAAATGGGGGAGCCGTCCGTAACCGCTCGTGAACTCCTTGCGAGGGTCAGAACAGGAACGCCTTGGGGGGAGACTTCAATTTGGCTTAGATTTGGAATTGAAAATCGATACTGATTTGCATAAGGTTTTTGCGGGGGGTAGGAGCGATAGACCGAAGAGGAGAGCAATGTAACCGTCGGTCGATCCGGTTCGTCTCCCAGCGGAGACTGCCATTTGCATCTTGGGTAGCGCGGAAAAGGCTCGGAAACTCTACATCGAAATTTGGTCCGATAAAACCCTATCGCACCATGTTTGTTTAACATGAATATCAGATTCGGAACTCATTCGAACGTGAGCCCAAAAAAAAAACAAACATGTATCGACCTTGTACATAATTAAATCGAATCAGAAACAAGTCTTGTTGCTGTAACTCTTAGCAGAAGAACGAAAAAAGCACACACATTTGCATTAGCCTTTGCTTCATCAGCATTCACCAAAGAAACCTTCCAACATACTCTCAATCATGCCAACGTTTGTTAGATAGTTTTATCTTCACTTTCATTTTTATTTGTCTGGGACGCAATGAAAATGAGAAGATGATTGCAAATGGGGAAAATATATGAAACGTAACTACGTAAACTTGTCTTCACTGTCGCCACGGTCTTGACGGTGGGAGGCAAAACTTTGTCCATGTCGAAATAACGATAAACGACGGGTGAGTCATACTTTTGCAAAGAAGTTGGAAATAAATTACAATTAATAAATTTGTTTTAGTAGATTTTATCTGATCAATCGTTTCTTGTTTATCGAGTCTGTCAGCTCTTCAAATGTTATTCCTTATCCCTTAAAACACAAAAGTACTTTAAATAAGGATACAAAATGTTCAACAGAATCTCTTATCATAAACCATTGGAAAAAATATAGCAAATTTAGAGCATATTTTGACCAAATCTTCACGTTATAACATTTCAATTGCAATTATAAAAAAATCTTCTGACACAAGACAAGATAAAACACTCACATTACTGCAATTTCCTGATGATTTAAGAATGTTTTAATTTAAAAAATCATTTAAATCATGTTTAAATACCGTCAGTATTAAGTAATAAATTCCACAAAAGCATTCACACAATAAATTGTGGTAGTTTGCCAACAAATTCTCCCCATAATGAGACATGGCCTACTCACGTGTTGCCTACTAATTGCCTCATATCACACAAGCAAACCCACATGATCCCTTTTGTTTGCCCTGAAACAGATGAGACGCAGTTGTAAATTATTATTATTGTTATCAAAAAACGTTCGTTGCTTTCCTAGTCGCATCCGAACATATAATCACAAGCTCATGGCTCTCTTTCTTACCCTCCAAGCATCATCTATAAAGTTGAATTTAAGAAACCTGCCCGACATCTTCCGGTACTGTTTCCTTCGTTGAGGCCGGAAAGAAACAGTAAATAATATAATAATAACACCATCTGTTGCCATCGCCAGTGATGCTGTCCCTACACTTTTTTCTTCGCTTCCCTAACCCACCCAACACGCGCTCAAATTTCCCTGCTGCCGCATTTCGTTGTGGGGTAATTAAATGAACCCACACTCTTTTGCCTAAAAAAGGACACCCCGAAGAAATCCGCAACCAAACGCGGCCGGCCGGTCGTGGGCGTTTCTGTGTTTCGCTTCCCATTAACACCCGGGTTCCGGTTCCGAAAACACGCGAACACAGAAACCTGGCTCGGTTGGTGAGAGATGTTATGTTACATTTACATGCAATTAGGATATAATTTCCTATGACATATGGGCGTTTGATTGGCAGGCGAAAGCACCTTCCGGCCTACTTTACCAACGGCGAAGGTACCCGTTTCCGAGCGTCGAAAAGGCGCAAACACCTTCAGCCGAGAAGAGCGCGGGAGCTTATTTATGAATAGAAAGGATAGAAAGGATACTTGTGATAAACGGCGTCCCTTCGGCCGTTATCTTACACGTTCGTCGATATCGTGTCGACATTGTCCCCACGAAACATGCTCCCTCATTTCCTTTCTTCATTCCAAAACGTATCCCTCCTCCTTCCAGAGCTCACACTTCCCGTGCCTTATCTCGCCACGGCCAATGACTAGGACCACAACCTGGAGCCAAAATTGGCAACAAACTGTATCCCCAAACCGGCGATACATGCGTAACAAGAGTGAGAAAAGCGCCAATGTATCCGCTCCAAGCTGCCTCACCTCCACGACGTTGCGCAACGGAATTGGAATTGTTTACGGGTTACTTCCGGAGACTTTGCCACTAGCAAGCTGCGTAGCGAAGACATAAAGCGAGGGTCTACTAGCTAGAAAGCGAAACGTGCCGGGAACGTGTTAACGGTTTGATTTACGATTGCAACTCGGTGCTCTTGCTTTATTGGCTGCTCCTCGCACACTCGGGGAAAGCCAAAACAAAAAACAAAAAATGTTTTCCAACAACAAAAAATCCCTCAAAAAGACCTCCAAATCTTTCGAACCGCGCCAAACTTGTGACATAACATTTCCCAACGAAGAAGGAAAATCCGGTCGGCTCAAAGATAGTGTAGAAAGTCGGACCGTCACATTGAACGAAACGCCTTAGATCCATCCATTTGCCCTCTTGTTTACGAGCAGTAGGCCACCGTCTAAAGTATGCGAGGATATAAACAAAGTACGTGAGCTTTACCTTCGGCCTCGGGTTTGTTTCCAAACCTTTTGCCTCCCTCTCCTCCAGGAAGGTCGAATTATGACAGCAAGAACTACCTGCTAGAAAAGTAAAGGAGTTTTTTTTTTGGTCGGAAAATCCTTCCAACAACCCCAAAATTGAGCCCCGCGCATGTGATGTCAATTCGAGTCTCCAGAATCATTGTGAGTACACCGTTCTGATCACGTCTTTCGGTTACGACATGGTTCGTTAAAGTACACGTGGAGTCCACTCCGTTCTTTGTCCAAACTGTCCGCGTGTCCGCGACCTCCATAAATTTCGGTACTCAACGAGGCTCATTAAATTTTTGCATCCTAAGGCACTTGCAAGCAGGACATAAAACAGCGTAACAAGAGATTATCAGCATCGGGAGCAGACAACTTCGCACTTTTTATTACACTTGAAGCAAAAGGAACAATTATGTCGCTGTTTTATGTGCGGCTCGCTGACGCTAATTGTGCGCGCTTAGGATTCCAACGATCCAGATTAAAAGAGACATTTCGAGGTTGGAGTTATTTCTAAGGAGGCTTCCAGTGACAATCCTAACATCAAACAATAATGTGTCAACAGGCGAACGTTATTTCTTCATCTAACCCCTTCGAAGCAAATCATATCCCAACCGCAATAAAACCCCACAAATCTTCAAGACCACACGTGTCCAGAATGACCGAATGGTCCTGATATCGTGGAAAGCTACATAACCATTGGACGATAGTCAATAAATGTTATGCGGAACGGTTTCGACATCCCGCTCACCCCGGAAAACATTTCGTTGGGATGTCCTTCGATTTCAAATGTGTCTAATTTTACCAACAAACGAAAACTCCTGCTACTCTCCTTCTTTTGATTGCTTCCTATTTCTCGGCAAAGAAAATAAATACACACGAGAAGCGAGCTTGGCCTAAAAATCAATCCCCTCCTGAGGCCTATTCCCTCAGGTCTATTACTAAAGAACTCCACCTCCGTGGATGCACATTCGATTGTCTGGAACGTGTTCTCCTTCTCCGAACGAAATCAATTTTTTCCTCAAACCGGCAAATAACGAACGCATGCACGGCCAGCATCACAAGCTGACGGAATCGTCTTAAACAAACTGCTACTTTTGGCTGGCCAGCACAGGCTACATTTCCAGAAAACAGACCGTCAAAGGCCACCGGTAGTGGGATCACTTTTGAAGTGACTTACCTACTAACTAGCCAAACAACACAAAAAAACACATCAAGCTAGCAAAAGGGAGGCAAAAAAGTCATCCTCATCAAACAACCCGGTCACGTTCGATTCAACGCTTTGCAAATGGTCCACCAACCGTTCTCGGTCGTCCGGGACGTTCAAATGTACGCTCTTATCGTTGAAGGAACTTTACTTTTCCTGCTGCGGGGTGGAAAAAAAACGCGTTCTCGCTTTTCATCACTTTTATTGACATTCATCAGCATTAGACTCTTGCGCTCCGATTGTGACGATTCAAAGAAAGCTCGTTTTCCCCGCGATATAGTGATGAACTGGAGCTGGTTCTACTAAAACAAAAAAAAACAGACCATATTGTAATATTATGCTGCGTCTTGTTTAAATATTGATGACATGCAAATCGCGACTCGGCACTTCAGCCACTCGGGCAGCGGAGACGTTCGTCTCCTTCTTTGCACAAATAAACAATCCAGATGTGCATTCTCAACCGTGCTCGATAGAGCCAATCAGAATAATTCCAACGTGTCTCTGCTGCATGCAGCGCATTCGGAAGGTTGCTGACCAGAACTCACCGCAGAAGCAATCAATTGTAATTTTCATGCTAATAAACTGTCTCCCTCGTCTGGCCAGTTGCAGAGTTGGCCAACTGATGGAGTGCATTTTGAATTCGGATAAATCAAAAATCCCAACTCGTGTTCCGCAACGGCACCGGAAGCAAATTATGATTCATTCCCAACGCCATTGTGTCGAAGTGTGACCGGTGGCGAGGTGTTGAGGATCACAGGGCTGCAAAATTCATTATTTTCCAATGGCTGCTCACCGGAAACCCTCTTTGATCCATTAAAATAAGCTCAGTGTATTGAAAACATGCGACCGGCCTAACGAGCCCGCTCTTCAGATTCATTTCATTAATTATCATAATTGCCCTAAATAGGCCGGTGTTCTTTCTTCTTTTTAAAAATCCTCATCCACCTATCTCTTCTGATGCTCACGAATAATCCTTGCCATGCGGGATAAAAAGGTATCTGCAGTTCTCGACCGTTCCGGGTTCGTATTTTATTTCATTTCTTTATACACGGCCACTGCAGTGCTCTCTGCGACGTTTCGCCTTTTTTTGGTGCTTTTTCCCACCATCCGTTGGTTCGGAAACGGCAGCGCGAAGAACGACACGAATATGTTTGCACCCGTGGCAATTAAAACAAACTTTACACTGGTGGTAGTACGAGCGCCCACTTCCCGAAACTTTAGGAGAAGTATAAAGAAACAGCTTCAGGACGCTGCTCGTTTATTCTGGTCAGCAAAACAAAACCCAAAGGATATCCTTTCGGGTACTTACCGTTAAATTTGTTTCTTCATTATCCCTCGGTGCATAATCCGTCCGCCGGGCACTTGCTAGCCTGCAAGCAGCAGCCGGAACACGCGCACAGGCTGGAATAACACCCGAATAAACACCCGCTCACAACAACAAAAAAACGCAAAACGCGAAACGCGATAAAACACGAACACTGGCTGGGCACGAAACAACTTGGCTGCGAACAAAAAACACGCCTTTCTTGGACACTTTTCTCTTTCGGCTTGGCGACACTCAAACTGGGGACAGATTTTAGCACGCAAACACGGGCACCCACTTTTTCGCACCACCTTATTTCGTAAGCTTTATACCCGAAAACAAGACGATCACTTTCATATCACACCGCTCCACTCCGCGGAACGAAGGGCGAAAGAGCGAACGATTTTTGGCGAATTTTCAACAGCGTCGTCGTGTTACAACGCCCAGAACAAACACCATGAACACCATCGGAGAGATCACATCTAGTAGGAGCCGTTACTAGCTGAACACACTTGGCTAAAATGACGAGAAAAAAAACACACGATTGTGAAAGAAGGCTCTCCTTTAAGCTTCTCACCCGGTGAGCCTTAAAACAAACGAAGAAAACGCAACAGAACCGAGGATTAAGCTTTACGTTTGGGATTTTCCGTAAACTGTCGTCTGATATGCTCTGCGTGCAGGGAGGGGCTGCTTTAAGAAGCTTTCACTACCTATTACCCTATAAAAAGAAGGAAAAATCACACACACATTGTATGTATCAGAAGCGATCGATTCGATTTTGCACATTCGAGTGCCGCTTTCTGGCTTTTCTTGTTTCCATAAGCCCAAACACGGCCAGTAATGCGAGATGTGCAATAATTTTTCACTTTTCACTTTTACACTTTCGACGGATTTTCGGTTTCACTTTCATGAAAATGCTTCTTGAAGGGTACATGATTCGATATCGGGGGACAACCCGCCCACTTTGCATTGGCTTTTTTTGGGGGATTTTTCTATCTGCTGCTATCTTACACTTCTCCGCACTCGATTACAGGTTGCGGGGGTGATGATGATGATGATGTGTGGCCATTTATTATATTTATTGCACCTTGCCCCACCAAAAACTAGAGCATTCAAACACTCTCTGCACATTTCTCTCGCTTTCTCTTACGCACAAGCTCTCCTAGAAGCATGAACTGGAGGAAAATGAAATGTGTATTGGCTTCCGTGACTAATAGAATACTCTTTTTTTTTGTGCCCCGTTTACTTGCAATCCCTCTTTCCTACGGGGAGCAGCCCATTTCCGCGACGAACCCCCTATATCACGCTTGATCCTTTTTATTGCCTTCAGTAGCAAAATTTATCTCACTTTCACGCTTTGGTGTCGAAATTCTTCCACCGAAGAGCCCGCCTCCTACCGCTGCAATTCTCTGCGGCCATCCTCCTGCGCTCTGCAAAGAAGCGAAAGAAGAAAATCAAAGAGTGTCCTGGGCAACCAAAATCCTCAAAATTAAAGTGATCAATTTTCTACCGAACCAAGCGAATGCTAAAAGGGGTTTGCAAGAGGTTTGAATAAAATTTGCAACAAGTTTAAGAATTTTGTGGGAAATTTTTCAATCGGAGGTTAGTGTTATAAATTGTATGTAATTTCAGCACCATAAAGCACAAATTGGAACTTGATTTCATCAGCAAATCTTCAATTTTACCGTCAATTACCCATCGCGGGACAAGTGAATCTCTCGCATGTCCTGTGAAAATCTCGCCGGCAGCTTAATTTGACAATAAATATAATCCTTCGCCACAGTGAGGCGTCCTTTTACGAGCCCAATTAAAATCGAAACAAGCGTCACAGCACGGCAGCACTGCAGTCGCTCGCATGGTTCACACACAACGGCCACATGGTGGTTCGCAAGATATTCATCCATAGTCCGGCGTCTTATCGCCCGTGCCATGCGCATATATCACGCCCTATATACCTTCAATTACCTTTAATTAACCCATAAATTTACGTTCCTCGCACGCCGTTTGTACCGCAATTGTTTGTCGTTTTGCACGACCGCATGATTCGAAGGGACGGTGCAGTGCGATCTGAACATTCGGATACGAGTTCTCATGTACTTGAGCTGGTATTGGAAACGATTGGAAATCGGAGACAGAGCAACTAGCGTAACTCTTTTGCAATTCACCGAAACAAGTGTGAATATCGCATTTAGCATGACTAAATAAAGCTAAGCTCCTTAACTAAACGTGTATCACTTCACAAATGAAAACAGAACCTTTTTCGAATTTTCGAGTATAACAGTAGTGGACAGACAAAAAAGTATTGACACGCGCAGGGGAGGAATCTTAGAAATGACTTTCTTGATTATTATTATATACAACTATTATAAAGACAACATTTTTCCACTGTACTTTTGCTTTCGGGCTTCTAAACAATAAAATTCCCGTCAGACTCTTTCATGTTGAAGGATATGAAAACACTTTTAATTTCCATTACCTCGCCAGCAAGGAATCATTGTGCCGGCGTGAAAATGTCACCCTGCCTGGTGGTCCATTTGTCACATTCGGTCACAATTTATTCCGCAAAGATACAAACGAGGTTAGGATGAAAGCAATTTATCAACGACAACCGGTTGGCATTCTTCTCGGTCCGCCTGCTGCTGCTTGGTTTACTTCGCTTCAAAACACTCCATTTTCCACCACCAACGCCCCCCATTGTGGATTCATTTTCATTGAATTCTTTAACATTCACCTCACACAATGTGCCGTGTGAAAGATTTCATGCTCGCTCAGCGTGTTTCGACCCCGGAAAACCCGCGAAACAGGGAATCTTAAATTAGGGGAACCCGCTTCTTCCGGGTTCTTTTTCCACGTGCTGGCCCACTTTTGTGTATGCAGAATGTAAACTTTTCTTTAATTACATTATTTCGATTCATTCATTGTAAACATAATGACGATCGTTTGTTATACCCTCCCGCGACGCTTTTCATCGGCAATCCCTCAGCTGCATTCAAATAAAAGCACGAGCCAAGCCGCTTGTGTGAAAGGAATTCCGCCTTTCAGTTCG
>JXWZ01006547.1:0-14702 GCA_000956215.1 Anopheles farauti No. 4 | reverse complement strand
CTAAAAATGATTTTTACCAAGAGAAAGCCATATGAAAAAATAATCAGGACCCTCAATTTAATTGTGGCAAAACGTATAATATACTCGTTTAATCCATAGTGGCCCTCAGATGCCTTTCCTTTCATTCCGATACGAGCCAATCGAAGTTATCGGTTTCAGCAGCAAAAGAGGGATTTAATTTCTAACCTATCCAAACCTTTCACAGGCGCGTCTATTGCTCACGTGCCATACGGCTCACGGCAGATCAATCGTATCACGAATGTTACGACGTTACGTTGGGCTCTACATAGTGATGTAGGTGTGGTTTAGCCCATTCCCTGCTTCCTCGCTACACCCCCGCCACACCTTCTCTTCCATATGGATCGCGCGGGTCTTCCGGTCTGTAGATTTCCTGGCAACATGATCCCTCCGGTTCGAGTTGAGTGCAAATAGCACTTTTTTCCTACTACTAGAATAACTTTTTCACAGTCGGTCTCTGCCTTTTATCCGCACTTTCTCGCGCTGCTTTGCTCAGCAAAGGGATACGGAAGTGTCGGATGGAAAATGTTGATCCTTTTCTTGTTGGGATTGCTCAAGTGGTTGCGAAATGGGGTGAGCAGGGTGAGCCAGAACATGCACCCGCTAGTCACTGCTAGCAGCGTGGCGAATGTATGAGTGTTTTCACTGGGAAAAGCTCAAGAAATCGTGCCAACACTTTGCATACCCGTGCGGTGATCGGCACAAGGAATCAATTTAAAGGACAGCCTATTTGAGCGGCAAAAGGATTCACTGAAAGGGAAGTGAAATAAAAAAAATACACCAACCGATGGCGTGCTCTCGTCCTTTTTCTTCCCGTGTGCCCGGGGAATCGATCGTTCCCGGTATAAAATAACCATCAATCTTGTGTTTTCATTTGCGAGTGAAACCCGTGACACGGGTCCCAGCCCATCTTGTGCCGGTCCGGCGAAGGCGAACCGTTTGTGGGTGGGGTAGTGTGCTCCATTTATCGTCGGTTCGATACGGCGTTTGCCGTATGCGCTGGTGGTTACGCAAATGCCAAGCACCAACGCGGTATCCATTTTCCATGACCGGTTCGATTCCGGTTTTTATTAAGAGATTGAGTAATGGATAGATTAATCGGGAAAATATACACATTTGCACCCGGCTGTTCGGCTACATTGGACTAGCCGCTTTCCTCATACATCATGGCGATGAATGAAGCTGTTCTGGGTTCGGTGGAAAGTGCTCTATTCGTATTACGTCTAATTGATTAAACTGCTTCATGCAGACCCCCCCACCCCCTCTCTGGCAGAACGTGACCCTAACGCATCGTTCATTTTCTTGCTCTACCAACCCTTCCAGTGGACGAAACCATCATCTCCGAGGATCCCACACCGGCGGAAACGTCGCACCAGGATAAGCAGAAGCAACAATCACAGATGGTGATGTTTGCTGCGGTTGCCGCTGCCGTCGGTGTTATCATCGCTTCCATTATCGTCGCCGGGTTTGTAGCGATATGCAGGCTCAAGCGGCAGAAACCACCGGAACCGCAGGAGGTTCGCAAGCGAATGCGGTAAGTTCGCTATCTACCGGTTTACGGCAGCATAAGACATTCCGGTTCACCAATCGAGCACGATAGCAATCGACAATAGCGACAATAGCGAAAATTCACGTTCCACAGCTTTCACGTCAGGCGCTATCAATTTTGGCTCAAATAAGACATGAACAATTTTATTGGAAACGAACCTGTCACGTAGGATAATTAAAACAATAAGATTACTAGGATTCAATCTTTCAACGCTTATAAATGTCAAAAACAAAAAAAAGTTGATTTTATGGGTTCGAAAGTTTTTTTTGCTGTATAAATTTGTAGCTTTTTGTAACGAAAATACTACGAACCAGCAACTTTCATGCATCAGTTTTCATTGATTCCAGTTTTTAATGATTGTTATACCTAAACAAATAAGTCTAAAAATCTGATTTTTAATTAGTACCGTATTTTCATACATCAAGCCACCTTCGAAAAGGTTGCCTTCATTCCTCAACTAATCCTACCAAGCCTTGCTTCGCCTTTCGCACATTGCTAAACTGAACCATCATTTCAAACCCCCCGCGGGAATGGTACAGACGGGAGGGAGGGTGATCGGTGAAGCTCTGCATTCGCTTCATTTCATCCCACCTTCGCCCACCTACATTATTTACGGACGGGCATGTTGCCGCACCGATTGCTTCCGGTCACGGAACATTTTCGGACCGAGCAACGACGCAACGATAACAAGCTCAGAAATCATTTCCCTGTCGTGGGCCGTGGCTTAGGCGGTAGAAATAAATTCCTGCTTTCGTTTCACTTCACTGCGCGGTGCTGTTTGGAGATTCTGGTTTTTTTGTTTGTTTCTTGTCCCAATCGAAATGCTCCCATCACCTGTTCGGGGATGGTTGCGCATTGAATTCGCCCTGGGTTGTCCTTTTTCGCTTTACCTATCCGATCAGGAATTTCAATTTTTTTTTGTTTGTGCATTCCTTCAATTCACCTTCACAAAAATGGTTCGAAATCGGAAACAGATCCGCCAGCCGAACCGAACGGAGCACAGAGAGCGTTGGAAGCGGGTCGAGGGCGAAATAATGATATGCGTCATTTTCCATCTTCACTAATCCCAAGGGTTAATGATGCCGACCGTGGGTCGATTCGTTCTCGGTGGTTTCAAGCGAAGCAGATGATTTTTCCTCCCGCCATCCCCGTCCTCGACTCGGGGACGGGACGCGGAAAAACCGGCGCGTCCGTCGAACATAACTCACGGTGCGCCCATTTCCCTGGCGAGTGTGGGGCAAACCGTCCGGGGGGAGAAGGTGAGATTTTCATCCACCCGGGGCACCATTGTCAGCAGTCGGCGTCGATCGGCCGCTTTCAGGGGCCATTAGGCCGCCTGACGAAGGCAACCAAGACAATCCCGGTCGAGTTCCCCGGGAGGCGGAAGGAACGCCGTCTTGGCAGGCTTCGTTTTCATCTCCCTCTCTCTCTCTATCTCTTTGTTTCGCTCTGTCTATCGACAGCTCTGCAGCATTTTGCTGCAGTAAGCGGCACCGTTTCGGAACAAATGACTTAGATTGTTTAAATTGATAACGTAATTTCTCCGACTTTATGGTTCAATGGTTCAATTGGAGCAAGCGAACGGGAAATCGCTGCGGGTCGAATGGCACGCTTCCCTTCATTGGCTAAATAGCGTGCTGAAACAGGAGGCAAACACGAATGCAACCGTGCGGCCGTTGCTTTACGGCGTAAGAAAATGAATTGACGACTACCGGCGCACCACGTGGCTCAACGGGTTCGGCCCGGGAAATCATTGGGGGGAAGGTGGGTTTATGTGTATGTGACGGGGAGCAATAATTACTGCACGGACGGACCGCTTCCCGGAACGCTCACGCGAAACGGTTACGAGGGACGTGACTTTTGATAGATCTGTTAATAACAACCGGCCGATCAACCGGCGCCACCGACGTACAACCGTTGCCATAAAGCACACCAGCCAGCGTGAAGTGTGACATAATTACAAGTGATTCGGCAATTGGTCTGTGACGGCTGATAAGCGTCGCCCGGGAAATACACACGAGCACAGCGCACTATCTCGTTACAATGGCACGACAGCGAGTCGTTCGCAATCGACACGGTTCGTTCGTACTGGCGACCGGTTTTAATGACGATAAAATGAGAGCCTCGACAGCGTTTTCGCCCGACGACGACGATGACGACGACGACGACGACGATGACGACGATGATGATGATAATGATGATATTACTATCCTGTACTCTTTCCGTTTTCCCTCTCCGTCACAGCCCTGCCCGAACCGATGTGCCATCGATGTACGCCGAGGACGATGTATTCGATGATGAGTATCAGCGCCAGCTGGATGTACGCTGCAGTCGTGCCTCGTCCACCATTAGAAGTAGTCGTTACGTTTCGGAAGGATTTGTACAGTATTCACAACCTAGTCTTAATGGTAAGTACGGCTGGGCAGCGGTTTATTCCTTCCGTGAACCACTTTCGACAGTTTTTTCCCTTCTGGGAAAGGAAGTGAAGCATCTTTTCTCCTTCCCATAGCGATAATCCGAAAGCTTCGAGTGGCCGATAGCAGCCCGATGAAAACGATCTGTCATCGGTTTAAAAATTGGCCCGTGGCGCTTTTTTTTTCGGAAGCTTCGGGAGAGATGGTTGCCTTTTTTTTGTCTACATATTTGATGAACCCAAAATGACTGGTTAGAAAAGATATTTATTTATTCATGAAAATACCCTTACGAGTAAACATACATAATTGTTTTAATCTCAAAACTTCTTTCGAACCGTTCTTGCTGTGAATCTTCACAAATCTATACGAACGCTCGAAATGATAACGAAGGCCCTTTTCCAATGATAGGTTTTTCTTCTAACAAAAGCTTTAAACTAGCTTCTTGAAATGTCCTCGCACTAAATAGCTCACTCTAATCTCCGCTCACGGTCCGGCTTACTGGGATCGAACCGTAAGCGGCAAATCGTAAAACAAAGCGTTCATAAATAATACACCGTTGGGCAGGGAAAGCAGTCCCGTTCCCGGGTATTATTCCCCGTGAGCCTGGTCGGGCCGTGTGCAGTTTATGTGCTGCGCCGTATGCGTGTGTGTTTGTGATGCAGATGTTTGAAAGTACCCAATTTCGGTTCCCTTTCCCGGAGCAACATAATCCCCTGCTTATGCGACGAGGCCCGGGCCGGTTCGCCGAAAGAAGGTTTCTCGTTTGCATTCGGATCGCTGCTTAATCGCTGCTGGATGCGTAGTATTCGTGTTCCTTTTCTCGTCGTTTCTTTTTCTTCGCAGCGAGCAGAAAGTTTTCCCGAGCCGTTCCGGGTGCGGGAGCCTTCAGCACGGGGCTCAAGATTTCACCGGCAACGGTGAGACGTGCCGCAGGAACGGCTCCCCATTTTCCTTTTGGACATTTTTGCCCCCTCCTCCTCCCTCTCCTGCCCTTCCCCAAAACCCAGATGATGAATGTGAGTTTTCAACGGCAACGATATGCGTCTCACCCTCGCGTTCGGGCGAGGAATGTTAACGTTGCCTGTGTGCACTTCTACATGTGTGTGTGTGTGTGTGTGCGCATTTGACGCTCGATCCTATTAATGTGCGCCTCTTTTCCTTCGATTCAATCAATGACGATTGTATCATATATCAACAAGATGAATGAGGCGATAAACAACCCCTGGATGGTATCATCTCTTACGCCATGCATGTTCGCTTCGCCTTCCACTTAGCGTCGGAGCAGATCCTTTTTTTTCTCTCTCTCTCTCCCTTCCGCTTTCACTCACTGCGGAATGCCGAACCGCATTAGCATCAGCAATCACATTCGAATCCTCTCCAAACTTCGAAGCGATACGGCAAGGCAGTAAAGCCGACCAGTTTCGACGGAAACCTCGTCAAGCATCAACTCTTTAATTTTTCCTCCACAACCTTGAATCACCACGCTGCCGTGGGAGAAGGGGTGGAGAGAGAAAAATATTCCCACTGCGGTTTGGTTTTGTATTTATAAAAAAAAATCGTTTTCTCGTAGCGTCCGGAGTGCGTAAATGTGCGCTCGGTTTCGCGAAACGGCACGTACTGCGCACTGTCTTTCTAACCGTTCCATCATCGACCGGGTGAAAACGCAGCCTTGCCCGAGATACACGGGTAGGTTTTTTCGGTGCTTTTTTTACATGCATTTACTTCCCCATTTTTTGTTTTTTTTTTTTTACTTCCAACTGCTCACATAGACCATCTCGAACGACGGTGGCAAATGGAATTCAGATTTGCCATCTCATTTTACTTAATTTCACCCACATTACTCCGTGGCATCCGTCCGGTTTGCCTGCGCAGCATCCATCAGTTCTGTGTCGACGGTTTGTCGACTCACTTCGCTGGTTTGGCGGATATCCACGGAATCCATTATTTCGCGCAAGGCACCTACGGTTCGCCACGGTGCAGATGGAATAGTAGAGATAAGGACGTAAAAAAAAAGCGAACGCCCACACGCACACACAGCAGCAGTCTAACCACCTTTGGTCGGATGCTGCTCTCGCACGGAAATACGCAAATTCGATTACGTGATGATGATAATCCAAATCAATAAATAAATGAGATTCGGGACGCGGTAGCCACATCGACGGTGGCGGCGGTCAGGTGTTTTTTTTTTCCTTTTCAACCATCAGCACCACCAGCCATTTTGCGAGCCGTGGCGCCATTAGTGTGGCCTGCTGACACATTTCGGTGGCGGGCGTCTCCCACCCGTCCTGCGCATCAAACACTACGATAAGCGGTACAAGCGTGTGCGGCATGCGGTGAGAACGGCCGGTGACAAAATTATGCGATGGCACCTAGCCGTCGATCGGCGCCGGTGGTGTTTTGCTATCGTAAGGATACTTTATATCACCCACGGGCGAATAGGTGAGTGAGCGTGAGTGCGAATGATTGTTTGGCATATTTTATCGCCGCCCAGACGTTGACGGTGTCAGTGCGTGATAAATATTCCTACTGGATGGTGAAGTACGCAAACTGTGAACTGAATGGGAGAAGTTAGTTCGTGTTTTGTTTTGTTTTCGGAGCATATTTCAATCATATTTGTTGGTTAATGTGGTTCTTTTATGGAAATAAAATATAAAAAACATAAAGAAATTGTATAAAATAATTGAAAAAAGTATCTTTCCATCGGTTGTCATGCTAAATACAATTGAAAGCCCCGTTTTTTTATTATTATTTACAAGTGACAAGGAAAGATTCTATATAAAATTTAAAATCATTAAAATCATTATCAATTAAATAATCATTACATTATTAAATTATTAAAATTTATCTTTAAAAAAAACATAATTATAAATCGGATATTTGCACTAACGATTTTCATATCATCGGTTTGTTTTTGAATTACAAGTTTTGTATTTTCAATAAATAATGATCAAATGTAGAGTCGGAATTCATTTTGTTCCCATTTTGCTAAACATCTTGCTTTATTGTTCCTCAGATTTTGATATTTCATTTTATTCATTTTAAAAACTGTTGAATCAAATTGAATGACTGAACCAACGATGTGAAAATGCTTTTATTTTAAATACATTTTTTAAATACATTCAAAGATTTGCAAAAAATGATCCATTCGTCGCTGCGCATGGAGACGCCTGGTGCTTTAAAGCAAATGTATTGATAAAGACACTTAGATAGCTTATTGCATACATGGCAAATCACTTATCGAAGTTTACTTTGGAAAACAAACACACACACACACACACACACACACATGTGCCACCTTTGTTGGGTTAAGGAATAATTTAGCAGCTTGCTCATTCCGGCTAGTGCTGTACCACCACCGGTAGAAAGCGAATTCCTGCTTCATATCCAATCTCGGTAGTATTAATCAAAAGAACATCAAATATTGGATTAGTATCGCACGGCGTTCGTCTGGTCCCTTCAAGCGAACCGTTCCGCAGCGGTAGCGGCACCGTTCCTGTGCTCAAATTTCAGCTTTCATGAGATAAGCCGCCCGACGGTAGAGACGGTGGCTTCGTAAACACTTCAAAAAATCACATCAAATAAACTTATGCACAGAACAGTGCTTGCACAAACAGCGGTACACACCAACACTGGCCAGCGTCACTTCGGTCTCATGTGACCCACACCGTCAGCGTCTGGCTGTGGTTTCACACGCTCGCATGTTGTTGTGCGGCGTATGGAAATAGAAAAATTGATGAGCTTCCGAAATCTTTCACGCCTTTCACGCCAACAAGACGGCGAGACAAGATGCGCACTCCGGCAATCAGGCTGTGTTGCCGGCAAATGACTCTCGTACCATGTCTGGGACGCTGGTGTGATGCTGCACGGGCGTGGGCGAGACTTACGGTGGATCCCGGACGCGTGTGTGGGGAAACGCCACCCAATCAAACGCTGAATCCTAAACAAATTCCCACACTTTCCCTCCAGGTCGGAACTGAGTTTCGGTGCGCATTGGAGGTGCACCAAAGGAAACCACGGGGTGTTTGTGGGCTCGATTCAATGTCCCAACCATACTGTGGTAGAATATGTTGTTGGGTTGGTCAAAAAGTTGGTGCAATATTTTGTAGCATTTGTTTTTCCTAATCTCTCGAAGAAAGGCTAGAAATGTCCAATAAAATCAAGTTGAAAAACTATTTAATACAAAAAAATATCGGCAAATTAACGCGTTGCCAACCCAACCGGCAAACTCATCTCTTTCATCACATTACCAACGCCCTTGAGTTGTTGTTTTAATATGGCCGGTAAATGGGCCAGCGGGCGTCCAGTGTCTACGCACCGCAAGAAACTGTGCGCGCCGTTCACCCTTCACGAAAAAGCCACGAAAAACGGCACCCCAAACCCACAAAACGCGTAACATGATTCGATCTGACCGAAAGGTTCGCCGAACGAGCTCGCCGATGCAGACCGGCTGGATGGTTCGAATCCCTCCGAGCTTCATATGCAAATATGTAATGTGTTTTGTTAGATGATTTGAGGTCCGGTCCTCGACGGCATCGAAAAACGCGTCGGTTCCCATAAACCAGAGAGAGAGAGAGAGAGGGGGGGAAGGCGAGAAAGAACGGACCGGGTCCGGAACTAACCACAGAGGCACCAGCTTGCAGAGTAAGATTCCATTTTCATACACACATCCCTTGTTTTTCTTACTCAAACGCGCCACAAACACACACGCACGCGCTTTCCTTCTGCTGCATTCGGAGGATTCTTTCGCTAACCGGCCAAACCACCCCCACCCTCCCCCCACGGTCCGCCGGCTGTCCATCAGCGAAAGTAAAGCCTTACGCTTCGATGGACCTTTTTAGGGCCGCCCACTATGCCTTTCATCCTCCCAGAAGGCAGAAAAGAACTTGCTCCATCATCATCTTCACTTCGGCACGGTGTTTTTTGGCCGGACGGAGTTGGAAGACATTGTTGTAATGCTTCAGGGGCTTTTGTTCCGAGCGTATCCCCTTCCATCGTTGTGCGTGTGAGCGAGTGTGTGCGTTTTTTTTTTTATTTACCAAACCGTTAGTATCGCCGGGGTTTTGTAGAACTCTTACAAAATCTTGGGTATTCTTCGCCGGACGGCCACTGTTGGACGTTTTTTTCACTTTTCTTTGGCTTCTCAAGCTCGGCTCCCGTCCCGAGACGAGACTCTTGGGGGATATTAACTTGTTTCGCTTGCTGAACTGATCGAAAAAGGTAGCTAAGCAGCGCATCAGTTTCCTATTGCAGACATACCCGGTATGCTAAGCCGAAGGTGTGAGGATGCTTTCGTAGCGGTTTTGCCCTTAATGCGAGACGACGGTAAATAAACTATTAACTATGCAGTAAACAACCAGGACACGAGCGAGCGTAGGTTTTCGATGCATATTTATGAGGCCATCGTTCGCGGGCGCCACATGGAACGTAACGTTTTGCGCCACGAGTAAACCTTCTTTAAACACACATTAAATGTCAATACGAAGAGTTATTTTTCTTAAAACCATAATTGACCGACACTCTCTTCTCTCGTTCTTCCCTCTTCCGTTTGCTGTTTCGCTCCCTCCTCTTTCGTTGCGCCGTTTTATTATAATTTCCAGTTTATATTGCAGATCCCGATCTTATACTGCCGCGCGGAGGTGACATCGAGTTCACGACCCTATCAGGAGCTTAGCACGAGGTGCAGCAGGCGGCGCTGGGCCCGGTGGGTGACTGTCAGCCCAGTGCCAGCGGTGGACGGTGCAGCATCAGTATGGCAGCAGTCTCATAATGTAACTAACTCTTAATCACGGTAGCAGCGAAGCGTACGTTTTTAAAACTTAACACAGAATCTGTCATCTCACCGACAGCTTGACTAATGCAAGGGAAAGGGAGGGAGTGAGAAGCAGACGGTAAACCGGAGAACATACAAATCAAAAGTAGTTAAAGCAAAAACCAAATGAATTAAGCAACGCTGTGTCACCGACGGTGAGTTGAGCCGCCTGTGGGTGGAGGTTTTCTTTTTTGGAGGCGAAGAAAGGAAACAAACAAAAAACCACTCAAACACAGTAAGATTTTAGCGTTATTGATGTGCAGACCGTTTCGTGCGCGGTGGCGTGCGAAAACACTGCAAACCATGTTAGTCCGATCGTGATTCCGACACTGTAAACACGTCACTTGAACAGAGTTTAATAGGCAAAGCAACCGATTATCGCGCTGCGAGCATAGTAGAACAGTTTTTATTTTATGTTTTAATATCTAAGCTCATCACGTATGACCTGGAATAAGCAGTTGACTCAGTTCACGTTATTGTATAAAAAGCGTTTAAGATTTAGAGGATTTAGTGGTAACAAGAAAACTCATCTGTAATGATACACACAAACACAAACACACCAGCAGACACAGCTAACGCGGCTGTGCGAAGGAAGCGACTCGTGCGATGAAGCGAATGTGTAACGTCCGTTTGGCAAAAAAAAAAAAAAACAATTGATAAGTGTATAAAAAGGATAACAAAGCGATCGGATGCAATTGGCTGAACAACGCAAAACATATGCGTTGTTAAAAACTTTGTTTACGAACAAAAAAAGATTTAAAACAAAGCGTTCACAAATGATGGCACACGTTTTGTCCGCGGTGAAATAAAGCATTTTCGCCGAAAATGACCATTCAATTCAAAAACACAAACTCCAAATCACACAACACACACGCCATCGGGATGCACGAGTAATAGCTAATGGTGCGTTCGGGGGTTTTTTTTTATTTTGTAAAGAAAGGTAAACCAACACGAAACCAAATGATAAAGCGACAAAGAAATAATAAACCAAACGATGAACTTGTAGCGTTGCATGGAACAAAGCGAGCGCCGTTTCAGCAAAAAAATAAAGAGAAAACAACACAAAACGGATGGGTGTAGTGCAGCAAACAACATATGTAATACGGAATCAAAAATCATACACAAAACAAACAAACACACACCGCAAAAGAAAAATCAAACAAAAATAAACCAACCAGCCAGGGCAGCTGCAGCGTTTTCGGTGGAACAAACTAACTAACAATCAAACGAATAAAGCAAAAATGCCAGCAACTGGATAACTTCGTTTAAATGAACATAGTGAATGCGTTTTCGTTTCTCTTCTATTTTGTTCATTTTCATGCATCCGTAATTTAGTTTCACAATCATCGTTGCGTCCGAACGTTGGTATTCGTATTTATTTCCTTTCTCTGAATGCAATAAATGCTTGTCGGATTGTTGGCTTTTTTCACACCAGAAGGAAAAACCAAAAACTCGTTTCTGTAGGTAAATATTGTGCCCAACGTTCTTTTATTGCCGACCCAGCTTTCCCTGCCCAAACCCGGAAGTAAAAGTTACCGAAACCACGTGTCAAACCACTCAAAAACCTTCCGCCCGGAAAGGCCCACTAGAGCCCGCTCGACGGTCCGTCAATACTTCGTCGCATCCAGGTGGACAGCGTGGGTGGACGGCGGGCGGGGCTGTAGTATTAAAATGCAAAACACTTGTTTAGGACACTAATCTCAGATCTCGCTTTTTTACCATTCGGGACGCAAATAAATACTACCACGAGGACATCTGCGAAAGGGCCTTTTGCTGACATCCGATCCCCTTTTGCCGGGTGGTGGGAGAAAGGTTAAAACCGTCCTGATCGTTATTGTTTGTTCGGCACCCGGCCACCCTGTGTTCACCCCAACGGAGGGGGAGGAAAAAAAACCCCCCTCCGGTATCTGGAGAGTTCCGTTATGGTTTGCTTCCGGTGGCACTTTTGGCGCTCGTAAAGGTGAACATCGTAACAATTCCCAGCGCGCGTCTCGGACGAAGGCCAATGCAAGGCTGGCATGGCCCGTTGACCTGAAAAGGGGTGGTTCGGTGGGTGTGCAGGGGTTTCCTTGGGCGAGATTTTGCTGACGACAACCCGAAACCCGACCGGCCCCAGTGTCGGGTTGCGTCCACCGAGGACTGTATGAAATTTATCACTCTCCGCTTTCCGCCGGAATCGTTTTCCTCCTAACCGTTCCCGTCTGCGTTGAAAGTGTAGAAAGCGGCTGCTGGAGGCGTTTGGACGAAATCTCATTTCATCAGCAAGGACACGACTCAACAAGCAAAACCCGGAGTACAAAAAAAAATCATGTTTGATTCGCGCAATACAAATTATTCCAGCGCACCTAAAGCGGACGTGCCGTTCGTGTCGCGTCCTCCGTGCTAACAAAACGTAAATGTGACAATTACTCCCAGCAAGCAGTGGAAACCCGGGCCGCAATATTAATAAAAGACGCCCTCCAGGGACTCGTGGCGGTGCACGGCGATACGGCGACGGTACACTGCAAAATGGCATTAAAATTATACCATTTTTCCAAGTGCGGGCTTTCGATAGTAAAAAAAAAGGGGACACGGCTGACCGCGGCTGGACCGGGTCGGGTGCACCGAAAGCGTTCATTTACTCATAATTGCACATTAACGAGAGTCGTGCCTTATGAGGCGAAAGGTCCCACGGTCAGCAAACAATGAAAGTGACTTGCGGGAAGAAAGCGCAACGAACGAAACGTACTGTCGCTGCTGAACTACGGAACATAATGGTCGAGTGTTAAACAAAACTGTGTCCGGTTTTGTGGTTGAAATGGCCACCAAAAGCACTCGTGGTACACACGCCAATAAAACACCTTAATCGCGGTGGCCGGACGAACATTCACTCGCAGCGCTTTTGTTGACTCCTTTTAAGAGCGTGGAGGATCATTTAGACTCAATTACATGGGGTTGGTCATTTCAGATGGATACTTTTTTTTATAATTGTATCTCAATCTTTAAACCTTTTGCGAATTTAATTTAATTTTTTTTGTGAAATAACTAGTTTCCTCGAAAAACACACATTACCATAAACTTGACGTTTCTAGAATCATTTAGCTTAAACATTTACTCAAAAGTTTTATTTTTGTTTCCAATTTCATTTTGATTTTCTCTCCCATCCACATTGATCTTTGAAAATTGGCTAACATTCCATTTTAAATATTTTCAAATGTTTATGCTCATCATGAGACCTTTTAAAAAATAAAATTTTACTCTATCTTTAAATAATTTGTTTTTAGAAAACATTAAAAGAAGGAAAATCGAGTAAAAAACAGCATGAACGCTACGTCTAGCTAGAAATTTATCTCAACAATATAGTTTTCACTACCGAATTCGTTTCGATTTTATCTTCCATTTTCAACAAACTTTTAAAACTGGCTAAAATTACATTTGAAAGCTCAATTCTTATTTTTTCGCTTTTAGCTGTTGAAACCCAGCTAAAAGCTAAAAAATAAGAATTGAGCTTTCAAATGTAATTTCAAATGTAAATTCAAATATAATGCAAAGGTTTAGAAATTTTAATAATTCAGAGGAAGGCTAGTTGTCAACAATTCTGCAAAAAAAAAAAGAAATCAAAATAGGCAAATATTTCTGATCAGATTCTGATAAAATTGTATTGTCAAAAATTCAAACAAATAAATAAAATATTTGTATCAGTGCATTACCAAGTAAAATATTTTTAATAGCCTAATATCGACACGTCGATGTTAAAAATCCGATCAAGAAATTGATTAACCCCCGGTTAAGTTGGTGTTGATGAACGCCTAACTATGAGTCATCACATTTATCTTTACCTTCTCATTTACTTTTACATAGAGTGTGGGAAGGTAAATGTACAAAGGTGAATAAACAACAGCGAAAACGATCATCTTTAGCAGTCTCCAAGCAAACCTACTATTTCCAGTGTTCATCACATTAAAAAGTGCCATTCTGTTTCACTGCCGTCAGTCAAATGTTTACCGAACGCTTTCACCGGTGTGGTATTTTCGTCCCCCATTCAAACGGTACCATTAGTTGTATCATTCCTGCTGATGGTGGTATTTTTTTTTTCTTCTACCAAATGTTGTCGCCCCACGCACGCACCGGCTGTGGTTTCTTGAGCTGCGTTTTTCGGCCGCTTCGTCCGAGACGAGACGCACGTAGTTCCGAGAATACTTTCAATTACTTTTCGGATCTTTTTCGGCAAAACTGTTACCAAAACAACTGGCTGTTCCCGGGGCCGGTAAAACACTAATAGCCCGTGTACGGAGCTCGCTGCAAGCCAGCCGCACAGGTAGGTTCGCACCGGGTTTGTATTTTCCCCTCGAAAACGAGGTTGTTGTTTGCGACCCACTTCGGTTGCGCGTCCACTCGTTTGTTTTCGGTACAGCGATTTCGGGAACTCAACTTGTACAACCGCCACCGGTGAACGGATCGTTTTAAGCAGTGTCATCCTGTCCGTCCGTTTACCGGGGGTTTGTTCGATGGGTTTTTCCTGCGCCCGTTGCGAAACTTTCCACCGTCGATGGACGGGCGCATTCTGTTTCTACGCTTTGCCCAACCTTTTTTGGACTATTTCTATCGCTGTCTTGCTCTAGAAGACACGTACTTTGGAAGTTTTTGATTCTTCTCTTTGTGCTGGTTATTGGTGCTTGTTTCGAATTTGTGCTAGCGAATAAAAAGCATCCAGTGTGCGGTGGACTACGCAGCTAGATGTGATGAAAAATGCCCCCAAAATAGCTGGAGTATGAGAACGAGAAAAACAGGAAAAAAGAGAGAGGGAGAAAGAGATAGAGAGCGAGAGAGAGTGAACCGGAAGCGAGACTTTGAGTATTGCTTCAAACAAAACTTTTGATAAAACACTTGTGCAGCCATTTTTGCCGGCAGCTGAACACCTCGATGCATGGGG
>JXWZ01006545.1:0-21303 GCA_000956215.1 Anopheles farauti No. 4 | reverse complement strand
CTTATTCAAATTTACGTGTAGTCATTAAAGAAATTCAAATAGGGACACGACTTTTATTTGGATTCAAGGTTGGAACCAAGTATAAACTTTTCAAACAATGTTATGGATATATTGTGCAAAGATGCACAAAGTTTCCGATACAAAGATTTAAAATTTACAATCGTAGTTTGCTCGATTCACTTTCCAGAATCGAATTTACTCATACATAAGCTGTTTATATAAATATACTGTTGTAGTTGTTGGAAATTTTTGTTTGTACAGTTTGAAGATCGTCTCAAACAGCAGTAACGAAAATCTGTTCTTAGCTTACAAAATAACACAAATGCGTGAAATGTGAGGCTGTTTCAGTTCAGTTTCATTTCTACATTGGATCGAGATGAAAGTTACAATTGTAGCAAGTCTTGTTCTGATTTGTGGGATCATCACCACGGTAGCCGCAGCAGACATCGTGCAGACCACGTGCAAACTATTTACGGCAGATGTGGTATCATCGATCGCTTGCAAAATGTACTGCGTGATTAAAGGCAAAACTGGAGGATATTGCAATATCGAAGGATTCTGTACGTGCCGAGCTGAAGATCTTCATTTCTTACTGAAACCACTTATAAATAATGCGAACTGAAAAATAAAAAATACCATGCTCGGGCAACACTAGTTTCTAGTTTCATTCAATTAGCCCACATATTATGCACAAGATCACGCCCAGTGATAATGATAACATTTCCTGAAGCTTATCGTTGCCTTCCTTGTCATTGATAATGATGACCAACAAATGAGACAGTATCCGACGACTGAAACAGGGGCAAAAAATAACGGAACAAACCGAATAGCTTATCACCGTTTGCCTGCAGTATTTGTGCTTCGTTTGCTGTTTTTATTGATGGCTTGACGGCACCAGTCTTTCATTGTATTCCAGTCAACAAGTAGCAATTAAAATATTCATTCCAATGGCAAACTCAGTCAACAATTTTGTCTCATAATCAGAATTTGCTGTTCGTTGGCAGGGAAACGGTGCCGACTTTGTTGCACCGCGTTAGAATTGCATTACGCTGTGTTACATTTTTCTTGAAGATGTCAAAAGATGTTGTTGGTAGTTCAGTGCAAGCAGAAATGCCGCGAGTTTCTCGTCTTGTTGTGAATCAGAATGACGGTAATTATTATTAATTTAATAAGTAACACACAACTTAATGGCTATTGCTCAAGTGTTTGCATTCTGTCTTTTTTATGAACCCTTTTCACAAAACAGAACGTATTATCAGTTATGACTACCGAGAATCACCACCTAGAGAAGCGGGTCTATGGATCAGGCGGCGGGCAAGAGTATTATGCAGTTATGCAATGGTAAAGAAATGCCTTCCAATACTTTCCTGGCTTCCGAAGTATCAGTGCTCCTATCTGATGTACGATGTAATAGCCGGAGTCACTGTGGCCTTAACAGCGATTCCGCAAAGTATCGCATACGGTATTCTCGCAAACCTCGGGCCACAATATGGCTTGTATTCGAACGTGCTGGGTTGTCTGGCCTATGCCGTTTTCGGTAGTGTAAAAGATGTAACGATAGCCCCGACATCACTAACGGCCATAATGGTACAAAACGTCGTAAAAGAGCTGGACTATGCAACAGCACTGTTAACATTCTTCGCAGCTATAGTGACCGTATCATTCGGGGCACTGAATCTGGGGGTTCTCGTGAGGTTCATTTCGATTCCCGTTGTCATGGGCTTCACTGCAGCTGCATGTTTGACGATTGGGAGTGCGCAAGTACGTTCCTTGCTGGGCATCAAAACGCAAGGAAGACGGAGTGATTTTGTTACATCCTGGACGAATGTGTTTACGCATCTAGACGAGGTACGGATGGCCGATTGCTTGTTGGGGTGCTGCTCAATTGCTGTTCTTTGCACGCTACGGGTAAGCATGTTTAGAGCATCCTTGTTTACGTTGTCTCTAATATGTGATTATTTCTTTTAGCTAACGAAAGACTTGGGCGAAGGTAGATGGCGAACTTTTTTTAAATATGTGGCACTGCTGCGCAATGCGTTGATTGTGATAGTTGGGGCCACCATAGCATACTGTCTTACTACCGACATGGATAATCCTCCTTTTAACTTAACCGGACACGTGCCGGCAGGTTTGCCTTCGTTTCAACCGCCCCCTTTTTCGTACACCAATGAAAACGGCACTGTGTACAGTTTCGGAGATATGTTGAGCGTAATGGGAACCTCGATAATAACGATCCCGCTAGTGACAACCCTGGAAATTGTGTCCGTGGGCAAAGCGTTCTCGAAAGGCAAAATTATAGACGCCACCCAGGAAATGCTTGCTCTTGGAATATCAAATCTCTTCGTATCATTTTGCTCACCGTTACCCGTGGCCGGTTCGTTCACTCGTTCGGCTCTGAACAACAGTAGTGGCGTGCGCACCACGATGAGCTGCGCGGTTACTGCAGTAATGCTGCTGCTGTCTTTGGCATTGCTAACCAACGCGCTGTACTATATTCCCAAGGCAACGCTCGCTTCGGTTGTGATATCTGCAATGCTGTTCATGGTCGACTACGAAGAAATAGGGAATATTTGGCGTACAAAAAAACTCGATTTGATTCCCTTTCTAGCTACCGCCTTGGCCTGCTTGTTCTATGAGCTGGACTATGGTATATTGGTAGGCATCGCCATAAACTGCTGCATCCTACTTTATCTTGTTTCGAGCCCCGGTTTGTCAGCTGAAGAAATTGAACTCTCTGAATTACGAATACTGCTCGTAAACATCAATCAATCGCTAGTATTTTCGTCGGCCGAACATTTACGCGATTGGATATTAAAACAACTGGATCAGCGTGCAAACGTAGAGCTAGTGGTAATTGATGGACACAATATTCACTTCGCCGACACCACCGTAGCCAAAAATTTCATCAGCATTGAGGAGGATCTTAGAACGCGTCAGATTCGGTTGTTGTTATGGCGTTTTGAATCCAACGTGGCATTTACACTGTTGCGGATACGGAAACAATTGTTCATCAGTATGTTGCGAGCTGATTTAAGACTTCAGGATGCTGTTGCTCGATGGAAACATATCCATTACCATCAATCAGATTCTAACAGCTAAGGTACCGTCCAAGAGCCTTACTACAAAGAAGATAGAGAATCTAACAAAATTATAAATGGAATAAATTAGAAGCCAAGAGACGTCCGTACCACTGTTATTCTTTAGCAAAAATTAAAGTAATTTTAATGCAATAGACTAAATTGTTATTTTATTTAAATTACTGTACATGTATGCACATCTCTCTTGAAAATTTAGTGTTACTATTTGTCTAGTCTTAGTGGGGACTACCATTTAGCTGTCATTTGGTGCACCGTATGGCGGCAATCACGATGAAAATGAATGACTTCGTTCGTTCGATCGAACAACTACTCTCGATGAGGTAATTGCGCCGACTGATGTGAGAGGTTGTCATGTTGTATGTGTTGTACAATTTGTGGGTGTTGCACTAGTACGTTATTTTGCTGTAGATTTGGTTGCTGCTGTTGCTGCTGCTGCTGCTGCTGAAGGTGATGTAGTTGTGCGTGATTTTGAAGTGAGCTTAAGTTAAGATTGTGTGCATTATGGCTAGGCTGATGTCGGCGGTAGTCTTGTAGGCGAGAAAATACCCGGGGACAAAATTCACATTTGATTGTTTTTGGTTCTTCGACAGGCGCGACACGAGGCGCAATCGGTGCTGGCGGCGGAGGTTTCCTAACCTGCTGATGTTTGGCCATATGTCGTTTCCACTGTATATGCTGTGAAAAGCAGTCGTTGCATATTTCACAGACGTATGGTTTTTCTCCCGTATGTGTTCGTATGTGATATCGCAGGTGGTGACTATATTTGAACGATTTCGGACAGTATGGACACTGACGATCCCGTACCTCTTCGTGTACGGCTTTCATGTGCCTTGCTAGTGATCTTTTTTCGCGGAACTGGGCTAAACATTCCATGCATTGGTACGGTCGTTCGTCGGCGTGATCTCCCAGGTGCACCATCCATGCTTCTCTATCGGGAAAGAGTCGGCTGCAAACCATACAGCGGTGATCTTTACTACCAGCGCCAGATTCTCCTTCTGCTTTTAGCAGTAACGATCCCGTCGTGGAATCTGTACCGCTATGAAAAGCTCCCATCAACTCTCCGATCCCATTTAAACTTGTGATAGCTTCCGCAATAATACTGCTTTCGGTTAGACAATCGTCGTTCGTATAATCTTCACTCGCCCCGAGACTTGCACATGTCCCGCCACCGGGGGGGACGAAATGTACACCGTCTTCTTCGGTCATTTCCACTTTCACTGTAATCTGTTCCAGAAGACCACGCTTTGTCCTAATTATTTCGTCACAGTGTTTACTTCGCTGTTGAAACTGATGGATTTCATCAAGTATCGATTGACATGCAAAACATAGACCAGCTGGATAGTCGTCCCGCACGCTGATATGGATACCCGCGCAATTTCTTATCTTTTCCGTCATTTCCCGGATAAGCCCCCCGTTTTGTGAGAAGAGAGGATGCACATTTGTTTCGGAAAAACATAACCTACAGTATGTTTCGGGATTCTCATTGGGTCTGTGAAAGACGAGCAAAAGAAAAATAGAACTTTGATAACATTTACCGTAACCCATTAATTATTGGATGGTAAATTTGTAAATGTTAGGACTGCAACAGTGGTCCGAACAGCACCATTCGAGATTTTTTCCTTACACATCTTCCCGAAGCTCGGATTCGGAACTGCTGGCAGGCTGCGTTGCTTGCTCCATAGTGCAAGAATCTGCTGGATTCACTATTTCCTTACACTAACCAACCTGCAGCCACTGGCTGAGGGGTAAAATTTCACGATAAACTTGCACTAAACAAAACCTTCTTAAACGATACCAGGACCTATCTATTTACAAATTGTGTTGCACTTTTATTTGTTTACATTTTTTACACGTCAAATAAAACCAAGGTACATAGCTAACAGCGTGAGAATGAAAGTCGACATGAATTCAACAAAGTGAGAAGAATGGTTCGTCGAATTTATTGAATTGGGAAAATAACTTACACCAGAAATGTTATGAATAATGCTTTGCTCATGATTGTAATCTTTTTTAATTCACAGTAAATGATTCGATTGATCTTTATCATGCTATATATGAGAAAGTTTAAACTAATCGAAATTTTTTTCATTTTGAATTATACGGCGACGATGGTCGATAACTTTATTTTATAAATGAACGAAAACACTTATTCACACATTGTTTACAAACGATTCGTTTAAATGACCCAGCTTCCAATTTTCTACCACTTGTTCGGCAGTTTCGTCGTTCCTAAAGAGTGGCATAAATTTGTGCTTTTTAAACCGATACAGAGTGCTTCGCACATTTTTATCCATTCGCCACAGTAACACATGTCGTTGTTGCTGTCGTAGATCACTGATGGTGCTAGATAAATTTCTAACCACCGTGCTATCTACAAACTTGACCCATTCGCCATCGATCAACACAATTTCTGGTAGGTTTCGCGTAACTAGTTTGAGAATTTTTTCTCGGAAGTATTCTGCAGACGAAAATGCTAGATCGCTGTCCGGACGAATAATTAATACCGTCGTATCGTTGACCTGTGGAAAGCATACAACCAATTATGTGATTACGTTACAAGAACGATGGAAATTCATGCTTACGTTCATTATCCTATGCGTAATTCTGGGGCGTGAAGCTAAATAGAGCGGAAAGCATAAATTCACAGCAATGCCAATCACTATTCCAATCTCCAATCCAAGAAACAGGCATGCTATCACAGTCACTAGAAACGGTACAATATCGATGCGCTTTGTACGCCACATTTCCGCAACTGCTCTGTACTCAATGATAAATATCATTGCTGCAATTATAACTGCCGCCAGTGTAGTTTTGGGAATGAAGTAAAAATAATCTGTCAACAGTCCTAGAGCAAGTAACACCAATGATCCAGTGAATACTCCTCCAAACGGAGTGACCACACCACTGCTGCTGTTAATTGCCGATCGTGCAAAGGAAGCCGTGGTGGGAATGGATGACACAAACGAGCCTGCAACATTGCAACAGCCGAGGGAAAGCATCTCCTGCGTTGCATCCACCAGTTTGCCACGAGAGAAAGCTTTACCGATCGATACGATCTCTAGTATTGAGATGAGCGGAATGGAAATGACGGATGAGCCAAGTGTTCGTATCATGTCGATAAAATCGTAATGTTTTCCATTATGATCAGTCGTAAACGGTGGCAGCTCAAACGAAGGCAGTCCCGAAGCCACCTTTCCGGTCAGTTTAAATGGATGCACTTCTTGGGTGTTGCATATGTACGCAATTATTCCACCACTTAGTACGATCATTGCGTTTCGCAGTAGGCAGAGGTACTTTGTGAACGTTTTCCATTTTCCTTTGCCGCGACCTTTGATAAGCTGCAATCATAGAAAACGTTCATATCATTTAGTTGTATAACTACTGTAGATGCGCGCGGTTTGATACATACCGTTAGCAGAATGAGCAGTACAAGAGAACTACATCCCAGAAGAGCATCCCACAGCCGTGTTTCGCCAATGTTTTCGTACAGATTCACCCAAGTATCCACAAACCCGGATGACTTTCCAGAGGAAGAAATTCCCAGCAAAGATTTTATCTGGCTGCTTATGATAGTCAGTGCAGCCGCAGTAATAAAACCCGTGATCACAGGCATTGATATGAATTGTACGACAAAACCAAAGTTAAAGCACCCCAAGAGCAGCATAATGCATCCAGATAAGAAAGATGAAAGCACGGCGCCAGCTGGTCCAAGATCGAGCACTGGTTGTTGCACCATCAATGCCATAACAGCAGTGGGTGCGACAGTAATTTCTTTGACCGATCCTAGGAATGCATACACAAACGACCCCATGAAGTTGGAATACAATCCATACTGCGGTTCCAGGTTGGCCACGGTGGCGTAGGCGATGCTTTGCGGAATGGATGTCAGCCCGACTGTGATGCCAGCAATAAGATCCGATATAAGACTATTGAGCTTGTACTGTGGAGCCCATTGCAGAACAGGTAAACGACGATAGGCAGTTTCCTTTGTCCATAGACTGCGAAGATGGTGGTTAAAAAGATGCCTAACATCTGGAAAGTCTTCACGATGTTCTAAACTTTCTAAAACAGTATTGAGAATAGAATATCAGTCGCATCATGCGAATGGTGCACAGCTCGAGTGCACAAAGCTTACCTCGTCTTACACCATTCACTGTTACATTTTCCTTTTCCGTACTCATCGCTTCTAGGTTCATTGCTCTTGAACTGTGGAGAATCAGCATGCGACTGGCTTCGCTAAATCACAAGTGTCGCCGATTGTAAACCATAACGTCAATTGTTTACCGTTCCGATTGAAGGGAGGAAGTATACCAATGCCGGTAAGAAAAATTGTACCTAAAAGCGCCATAAAGATACTTATTTAATAACTACGGTTGTGGACGATGATGTAGCGGCGTTTACCGTATGGTTGTAAAATTATACCAGTTTCGTGACGTTATCTTCTTTTCAGTGATAAGTACCGCCGTAAGAGGCAGAAGCAAAGAGATTATCACGAAATAGGTCAATAGTACTGATTATTCATCAACCTGCTGCCGAACGCGTGCCAATTCGCTCTGCTTTTGTGGCTAATTAACTCCTACGTACCACAAGGGGGAGGAATTTCCTTTTGTCAAACTATTCAACCATTATTGATTTTAATCTAAAATTTGCTATTCTTGTTCAGCCTTTCCTTCTTCCTCAGAGTATAGGATACCTCTTCGTATGATGGACGAACTTGTACCGTTTTAGTCATATTCAGAGGCTTACTAACTAACTGTTTTCGTTGCCGTTCGGTTTCTCCGACACATAGCATATGTAGCAATAATGTTTACAGTTAGCATTATATCCTATTCCTGTCCAGCGATTCGACAGTCGTTGATTCTTCATCTTCCGGTTTATAGTAACGGAAAATGGGCCTGTAATGGGTGATATTCATAAAATTTGATCGAACCATTCACGATGAATCCTTACACTTACATGCACTGTCTTCGCCAGTAAAATCCGAGAATTATTAATGCTGCGTTTGCTGTAGTATATAGTTTCAGCCATTTAGACTTGATATAGAACCTTTCTATTTACAAATTGTGTTGCGCTTTTATTTGTTTACATTTTTTACACGTCAAAGACAACCAAGGTACATAGCTAACAGCGTGAGAATGAAAGTCGATTTAAATTCAAAATGGTGAGAAGAATAGATTCGTCGAATTTACTGAATTGGGAAAAAAAATTACACCAGATATGTTATAAATAATGCTTGGCTTATAATTACAATCATTTTAATTTAAAGTAAACAATATTATTGATCTTCATCATGCTACAAACGAGAAATTTAAACTATTCAAAATTCTTTTCATTTTTAAACATACGGCGACGTGGGTTGATAACATTATTTTATAAATGAACGAAAAACTTATTCGCACATTGATTACAAACGATTCGTTTAAATGTCCTAGCTTCCAATTTTCCGTCTGAAGTTGCTTTTACAGATTGTAGATTTTACCATCACAGGTCCGCAGTAATCTACTTCTCAAACTAAAAATAATGTGACACTAGCATCCGGAACTGCTGACACAGTGTTGCTTATAGAAGAAGCTGTCCAGCTTGCAATTTTCTGATGGTACCATAAAGTAATGCTGCTAGCGGATGATTTGCGGCTAATTGGATATTTAATGCCGTCTGTGATCATTGCGTTCCGAAGCCGGCCACTAACACGTAAGATACCAGCTGATCAACACAAACGTTTCCTTTATCAGCTACTGAATTGGTGCATTGCCAAGCATTATGGTTTCTTTTAATTTTTAATTTTAATTTTAATTTTTTTTAGCTTACTTTTTCAATTTTGTGTGAATTATTTTTTTAGCACATTTATACTGTTGTTTATGGTGTTTATTTAGTCAATGGCTTGCCATATCTTCATATTTTTTTATTTTTCAAGAGTTGTTCTTTTTTGATTAGTGTTTCATTGCTTATGATTTTAGAAAATGAACCTCCAGTTGTTTAGACCTTAACCATTCTATATATTTTAGAACAATAGCTAACGCAAGCTTGAGGCGTTTCCAATCAGTGTACCATTCGGTACAGATGTCAGACAAGTAAGTTTTTCCAGTGGTTTTTATTGCTTTCGTTGGCTTTAAATCTTCCCTATCCTTTTACATTATTGTGAAGAGGCGGTAACAGCTAAAAGATGCTGAAAGCTAAGGCATCTTTTGGACGTACCGCTCTATGTTCTATACCTAGCTCTATCTCCTGGTTGCTGTCTACGTCAATTGGCTGACGATGATGTTGTCTATATATATGGTAACAGTCGTCGTTGATCTTCAAAGACTTTTGGCGGATATCCATCGCGCGCGATGGACCAGTGAAACCAGTCTTAGTAATGAAACAAAGTCTTAGACTTTTTACAGAACTTCTACTAGACGTATTTAGAAACGTTTGACATGTGTTTGTTGACTACAAGAATAACAATAATAGTTCATTTTTTTTCCATTTTTCCATTTTTCCATTTTCCTAAAGTGCTCTTGTTTCGTAGATAGCAACCACATAAGATGAGTGTAGACAAAAAACCATGCAGAGTCTATTGAAAAATCCATCGTTGTCCGCGTTCAAGCTGGCGAAATATTGAATTTTCGAATAAGTTATGTAAATTAAGCAAGTTTTTGTGAATGATTTAAGATTTGTAAATTTCGATAAATATTTTCACTTTCTTGTTGTGGCTTATCCAAAGTATCTTATCCAAAGTCCAAAGTAAAGGCTTATCCAACTGTAAAATGAAAAATATTCAAATACTTTTACCAATAACGCCCTAATGAAGTAAAATACCTCAGATGAGAATGAATTTGGTCGGAATTCGATTTTTGGTCAATTTTTGTGTGTAATGCTGTGGTCGACTGAAACAAAATGCTTATTCCATGCTTTAGGAGCGCTTCAGCAGCAGCATTTAATTAAAAATTATGTAAAACTTTATGAAAAGGACAGTATTTTGAGAGAAACCAATGTCACAGTACACAAATTCACGGCACACGGTTATTCTGATTTTATTAACCGTTTCACCCATGTAGTCCTTCCAAGTAAAATGCTTTGTCGAAAACATGGTTTTTAATTTTATCTTTTTTTATTTTAAACGTTGGCCGCATCTGTAATTTAAATTTAAACGGATTTTTATTGTTTTGTTTTATCGGGTTTTATTGCATAAATCAATAATATTTAGAGATCAATTTTCTAGAAATTTTATATAGAGGCTTCGACAACAGTTTCGTGCAACAGTTTCGTAAAAACATCTCCCAGTTTTTTAATTCGACATTGCAAATTGTGTAATTGCTTCTATATGATAACACTGTTTTTGTTCCAATTTTCGACAGCAGTGTACCAGTTTTCGGCTACCTGAACATTATTTGGTTTTATATATTAAATTTAGTGATTGTTTCTTCATGTGTTTTTTTATAATTACTATAAAATTAACAACTGAGAAAAAAGTGTTAGTAACTCATGTAGCAGCAGAGGTGTAGTGGTAGCAGCGCCGGTCTTTCATACGATACTCACCGGTACTCATAATCCCACCCCTTGAACCGTCTGCCCCTAGCCAGCGTTCGTGATAATATCTTTATAATAAACCGGTAGAACGGCAGACGTGACCACGGTCGTTAGTGCAAAAAAAAAGAGAGTTAGTTAGAAATATGGGTTTTACATCGATGCTCATGCTTGAAATTTAGAATATCAATAACAAACATGGTATGAAGTTAAAACACATTTACAGTTGTAGACGGACGAGTATAATCTTAATCTTCAACCTTTCCATCTTGATGGCATTCGTAGCACATCGTGCTGTCGCGAAGCAAATTTTGTCTGATATCAGGCGTGATAAGGGAACTCACACGCTTTAGATTATAAGTACCTCGTGTTTGTAACTATCGAATCATTTTATCTGCAGTAGTCACACCGGGATCGGTTCAGTCCTTCAGACACCTTCACTTGTTAAGGTAGTAGAGATACTGTACAGTCAAGTGTCGAGTGGGTTACAGTTCTTAGTGTGCATTTAATGTGCAATAGACAGTGTTTATAGGCAGCATAAGGCACAGGAATGGCTGGGGCCAACGAAAAACCGTTGCTTAAATCATCATTCAACGGACCAGGTATGTAACTCTATCCAATCTTCGAGTGAGCAATCATGCAAAATTTGACTATTGAAATTATAATTGTCATCTAAGAACATCACGGAAAATCACGTCTTATTCAGTATATTTTGATTATCACAATTTGTTTCTAATATATTTTGTAAGCATTTTTCAATCAATAACCAACCTTTTAGTAAACTCTACTGTTAGTTTTTTAGTTTAGTTTCGTAAAAACATTTTGAATTTCTACTTTATATACCTTGCTATCTCGTAATGACGTTAAATGTACCGTGATGCGTTATCTAAACTTTTTCTGTAATATGACTGTAATGGCTTTCTTTATGACTATTTTCAAACCACCCTAAAAATCTTCAATTACCCAACACTAAACATGTTTTGCCGAATCACGAATACACAACGAGTACACATTTCCTACAATCGTCGTAGTCGTCAGGAAAATATATGTTAGGTGTCGTATACGCGCGTTGAGTGTTGGTCACAAGACAATGGATACAGATAGTCGGGGTGCTTGTGTTATAAATAGCTGGATGGTCAGGATATTTTTGACCTTAGTTAAGATTTACTTTTATCTTTACGTGGATGAAACAATAAATATTTGCACCTTCGCCGTACGTGCGTGTTGTTCAGACACAGACTGAGCTTTTTGGCGGCATTTTCAACAATTACCTATGCAAACACACACCGTCTACGTTTAACATGTTTACTGATTTTTATTCAAGGCTGCTAATTACAATAAACGTTCATACGGCTAGAAAGCATAATGCTTAGATTGTTTTCGCGCACTCAGTTAACAACTTACCTGTATGGAGTAACTTTCTAATTTTGCTGCTCGGTTCGACACAGTTAAACTTTGGGTTAAAATTAACGTAACGCACGGTTACAACTGTACATGACTTATTTACCGTCCTGATCGGTAGTAGACGATGCACTGAGAGAAAACAAGCAACTATAAGAACGTAAAATCGTCACTTAACATCAATGGAGTTTCCCAATAGCAGGTATTCCCTCGGGGGTGTTGCGGTTATTTTGTTGAGTACAAACGCACCTTACTTTTGACGGTTGCCCAGGCCTGTAGGGCAATGTTTGGTTTGCGGTAAATTGTTCGACCCACAATTCATCAAGTCTCATCGAAATCACGTTGTAAATGGTGTTTACTAACTTATTTTTGAATGTTGCAAACAATAGCAGTACGTCGCGTTTACTAACAAAAAATCGTTTCCTAGAGTAAACAGATCTTGATCGTGCACTGTTGATTCATTAGCATTCTTACCATATGCACACTTCAACTGTGATCGTCGAGTGTTTAAGGAGGTAAATCGAAAAGTATTTAGTCCATCCTCGTTCCAACATTATTCAGAAATCCGGAGCAATAGCAATTTTTGCATTGATCACTGCGAAGAAACACGAGTATTAATTTTATATTTACCAACACTTCTGCTACAATTTCATCATAAGTTTTAATCAGCTCTTTGACTTGTGTACTCTCTACAATGCGGGCCGTATCAACGCAAGATCATGGAAACCTATAATTGCGAGTAACTTTTGTAGCTTCCTACATACAACGTGCGGAAGTGAGGGCGCCCGAAGCTTCCATCAATCCCGTGGATGACGGGGAGCGCATATAACGCAGCACGATCAGCACAATCGACGTTCAGTGTGGTGTGTACGTTCCGGTTTATCAGCAAGTTTTGAAACAGGCGTCAACAATCGGTCCGGGGGTTTTTATTTAACAAATGACCGGCGAATTATAAGTTCCGTTGATGTGAGGACCATGTGAGCGCGCTACGTTTGTCGCAGAAAAGCTGCTGATGTGAAGCACGTGACATTAGAGTTTGTAACTTTCACGATGAACCATTGTTTACCCTTCCATTATAACAGCATCACGGGAAACTGTTAAAACCGTGGTCAGGAATTTTGAAACGAAAAATACTGTATATCATTCGATACCGTGACATATTGTGGATGTGTAGTAAAGCGCGCAAAAATTTAAACAACACAAACGCAAACGCTATCAACGTTCAGTGTGCTGTGATTAGACTCTGTAGGAACAGTGCCGCGATGTTTGAACGAAAGCCAAAATCCAAAACGGAAGCGTGTTGCATGACGATATCGGAACTGATAGAACACAAACAAAAGCAGTTTAACGGTAGGTTGCACGCACGAACGTGAGATGCATCGACAAAGTAAGCACGAGGGTTGTTCGGGTTGTCGGAATCAATAGAAGTACGTTTCACACGGTTCAATGGGCGACATTGGCATTGTTAAGGGTAGCTCTAATAGCGCTATATTGTTTGCTTAATGTGATTTTTTTAAAATACCTCTTATCCACCAGATAGCGGCGATGTGGAAGATGACTGCAGAGAAAAATTTCCTTCCGTTGGACCCATGTTGGTCACAAAGCTGGGAGGCTGTTGCAACAGAAAGCTTCTGCTGAAACGGCTCCCAATATTCCAGTGGCTGCCGGTCTATGAAGCCGGCTTCCTTGTCGAGGATATCGTAGCGGGCCTCTCGGTCGGACTTACTGTCATACCACAAGGGATTGCTTTCGCCGTGATGGCAAATCTGGAACCACAGTACGGATTGTATTCAGCCTTCATGGGTTGCTTCGTTTACTGTCTGTTTGGAAGTTGCAAGGACCTTACTATCGGACCAACGGCTATTATGGCCCTCATGGTACAGGTGTATGTAGGGAGCTTGGGAGCAGATTTCGCCGTATTACTCACATTTTTGGCTGGTTGTATCATTTTGGTGTTCGGTTTGCTAAATTTGGGTAAGTACAGAAGAAGTACATTTTTTTCATAACAATAAATTTCTGGTACTGATTCGCGGCGTATCTATTACTGTACTCCTATAGGATTCTTGGTGCAATTTATATCGATGCCTGTGACTGCCGGGTTCACATCCGCCGCGGCGATCACTATTGCAAGTGGACAGATGAAATCTTTGCTGGGTTTACCAGGACGTTCTAATGAATTCGTCGATTCATGGATCAACGTGTACCGGCACATTGGAGAAACGAAGGTGTGGGATGCCTTGCTTGGAATCGCAACCATTGCCATGCTTTTGCTGCTTCGAAGTTTACGCACCAAATGGTCTGGGGTAGGAAAGTATCTTGCCTTATCCCGGAATGCAGTCGTCGTCATCGGTGGTGCTGTGTTGGCGTACTATTTCTCCACTGTGGGCTGCACACCTTTCTCACTGACAGGTGCGTGTGGAGATAGCGGTTATTGTTCTACGATATTAATTACATCCCTATTCGTTACAGGAACTGTAACACCAGGGCTACCTCCAGTGAATCTTCCCCCATTTAGTACAGTATTAAAAAATCAGACGCTTGGATTTACAGAGATGACAGCAAAACTCGGTTCGTCGATCATTGCCGTGCCGCTCATAGCAATTCTGGAAACGATAGCAATCGTTAAAGCGTTCTCTAAAGGAAAATCGATCGATGCCACACAAGAATTAATCGCTTTGGGAATGTGCAACATATTTGGCTCCTTTGTATCGTCGATGCCGATCACGGGGTCATTCACAAGATCCGCAGTTAACAACAACAGTGGCGTACGAACAACACTGGGCGGCATAGCAACCGGTATTTTGGTGTTGCTATCGTTAGGCCTCCTCACGGATACGTTCTATTTCATTCCAAAGGCCGTCTTAGCTGGTGTGATGATTGCTGCAATGTTTTTCATGGTGGAGTTTCATGCAGCCGCCGAAATATGGCGTACGAAAAAGGTGGACATTATACCGTTTATCGTTACGCTGGCGTCGTGTCTTTTGATTGGTCTGGAGTACGGCATGCTGATTGGCATCGGGCTGAACATCTGCTTCGTTCTATATATGACGTCGAGGCCAAGCATTGACCAGGCCATGCTACGCACGAGTTCCGGCATTGAGGCCATGGTCGTGAAACCGGATCAAAGCCTTATCTACTCGTCTATTGAATACCTGAAGCATAAAATAGTGAAAATGACGGACAAGACTCAAGTGGGTACCGTGATCATTGACGGTAGCAACGTGAGCTATGTCGATTCCACAGCCGCCAAAATCCTTTCGAGTACCGTCGAAGAATTGGCTCTGCGGGGGCGCTCAGTGTTGCTGTGGAACTGGAACCGTTCGGTGAAGTGTACGTTAATACGGTTAAACAAGGAACAATTTTTCCACCTATTTAAACACGGAGGTCTAGAACAATTGGACAAAGAAGTATCTAACGAAAGTGTACCATAGTCGAGAGTTGTAGATAATTTAAGGAAAGAGGAATCTTGTTTGTGTGTAAGTGTTATTTTAAAATAAATTCTAGCCATTGCTAGTATTACCTATCAAATTTGTGTAATGAATGGTATAGTGATAGAAGTGGATGATATTTCTCATGGATGATACTGAAAAGTCACGAGTACTTATATTATTCGACACCTTTTTATTCACTTTCCCTAATCTACTACAGCTTTACAAATCCATTTTATTAAAAACCATTATCATAACCGCTCCAATGATGAGCCATTAAAAGCTATAGCGAATAGGTGATAATATTTAAGATAATCTATTGTTGCTTATCTGCCATTGTGTCGGTGCACTGTAACGAATGATTGGTAGCATCATCGTATTTTCTTGAAACAACGTATAGAAAATAGGTCAATTTCAAATGGTCAATGAACGGCCATCCTTGAAGCGGGTTGTATTGTGTTTGAAATAACCGATAAGATGTTGTCGGAAAACAGCATACACTCGTACGCATTAATAACAGTGATCAGGTTAAACTTTACAGATAAAACAATGTGTTAAGGAAAGGAAAGGCGATAATCCAAATAGTGTGAAGGACAAATTTGCAAAGTAAAGATAATAGGGAACACGATCTGTACAACGGAAACGAAACAAGTAGGCTGATTGCTATGGTTACTATTATATTTCCACCTTTACACAGAGAGGTTGTGTTGTGCGTTTCCTGGGGTAGTAAAAAATCTGGTGAAAGTGCAGTTTAAAGCAACTTTAATTCTGAAATAATGTGATTGTATTCGTGTTGCTTGTCGTTTTTTTGTAAGAATCCAAAATTTCGTCACATTTTTCTTGCAGCCGATTCAGATTCAACGGAAGAAAGCCATCATAATGCAACAGCGTAGTAAAATAAATGGTATGTACATAAAATTAACATTGGGCTTGTGAATGAATGTTTTTTTCAGTAAATGTATGATTTTACAGATGATGACATCAGTGAAAGTTTTCCACCACTTGGACAACTAACATCAAATTGCTGTCGGGGAATATGCACACGTAAACAGTTGTTTAAACGCCTTCCGATACTTCAATGGTTGCCGTCGTACAAAGCTGGACATCTCGTAGATGACATCGTGGCTGGCCTTTCCGTTGCTCTAACGGTTATACCACAAGGCATAGCATACGCTGCTATTGCAAACCTAGATCCACAGTATGGTTTATACTCTGCGTTTATGGGATGCTTCATCTATTGCGTTTTTGGAAGCTGTAAAGATGTAACTATTGGACCAACCGCTATAATGTCCCTGATGGTTCAAGCGCACGTCGGAAGCTTGGGAGTGGAGTTTGCCATATTGTCCGCATTCTTGACAGGCTGTGTGATCCTTCTACTTGGCGTTCTGAACTTAGGGTTTCTCGTTCAGTTCATATCATATCCCGTCACAGCTGGATTTACGTCGGCAGCAGCAATAACAATCGCCAGTGGACAAATCAAATCGTTGCTGGGTATTCCTGGACAATCGAACGAATTTCTCGACTCCTGGATCAATGTATTTGAACACATTCAAGATATCCGGCTTTGGGACAGCGTACTTGGTGTGTCTACTATCATTGTGCTATTGGCACTGATGCAACTGAAGGACGCGAAAGGAAGCAAGTGCTGGACAATATTCGGAAAGTACGTAGCCCTATCAAGGAATGCCATAGCTGTCATATTTGGATCATTGCTGACATACATTCTAAGCGAGGTCGGATACTCGAAACCTTTCCTGCTCACCGGAAACGTGAGTGCTGGATTACCACCGATTGGGCTACCACCATTTAGCACAGCTAATGACGATCAAACTTACAGTTTTTCGGAAATGATTGCGGAGCTGGGCACGTCTCTTGTAACCTTGCCACTAATTGCAATTCTAGAATCGATTGCTATTGCAAAAGCTTTCTCAAAGGGAAAAGCGATCGATGCTACGCAGGAAATGATTGCACTTGGCTTAAGCAACATTGCGGGATCATTTGTGTCGTCGATGCCAGTGACAGGATCCTTTACCAGATCAGCAGTCAACAACAACAGTGGAGTTCGTACGCAGTTCGGAGGAGTTACAACGGGGGTTGTGGTGCTACTGGCACTTGGATTGCTTGCGGATTCGTTCTACTACATTCCGAAAGCTACACTGGCAGGTGTTATTATAGCGGCGATGTTGTTTATGGTTGAATTTCATGCAGCGGCTGAAATTTGGCGGACGAAACGGATCGATATCATCCCGATGATTGTTACCCTATTGGCGTGCTTACTTCTTGGGCTAGAATACGGTATGGTCGTTGGTATAGCGATAAATGTGTGCTTCATACTTCATCAAACCTCGCGCCCGGCAGTAGCACAACTACTGGTCCCGGTTCAGGGAAAGAACGTTCTAATTCTACAGCCGAATCAAGGTCTAGTGTATTCGTCAGCGGAATATCTAAAACATATCGTGCTTAAGACTGCTACCAAACAAGAATGTCCAATTGTTCTACTTGATGGATCGCACATCAGTTCGGTCGATACTACGGTGGCAAAGGTGCTAGTCAGTCTAACTCATGATTTAGAACATCAAAATCGAACTATACTGTATTGGAAATGGAACCGATCGGTGCAGTGTACATTGCTCCGAATGAAAAACGAAAGTTTTCAGAATTTGTTCGAGAACGAGGAAAATATCGATGTTATTGTTAGGGAAATTTTCTCGAAAGCTCTAAATGCTGATCGACCCGAAGTCTAAGAGAATATGTACAACATTTTAAAGTTATTGCAATTTTAACAGATTGTATTTTTTAAATTGTATTTTTATCAGTCGTTAGAAAAAATCAACGTTACAAAATGTGTTTGTGCATAATTTTGACGAAATAAAAATGATATTCTTCCGTTGTGATAAACAACGTGAAAATAGCCGTCTCTTTCAGGGCAAAGAGGGAGCGAGAGCTAAAAAGCCGAATGAAAGAGATGGTGCTTTGTACACCAAAGGTGTCAAACATACGATTAATCAGTCGGGATTTTTAACGTTTGTGTTTTGAAGAAGGAGAAGGAGCGCTGTGTATCCGAATGTGTGCGAATGAATGATCGTTTCATAAAATAACATAAAACGCAGTTGGTCTATGAATTAAAATGGAAAAAGTTAAATATGTGTTAGAGGAATATAAGTGTCTGATGCGCAGACAAAATTTCATAGCATTTACTTGATAGATAAACAAGATTGAGTTGAGTAAATTTAGTTTTGTACGAAATGAAACAGCTAGGTAGTCTACATACATGAGCTTAGCTGTGGTAGCCATTGGAAGATTGTGGGAGTATCAATCTGGTTTGATTTACACATCGAGTCAGCTGTACAGAGGTCTCTATTGTAGGAGAACTACGTTATTTGATTCCGTTTCTGAACTGGAGCGCCACAGTCTAAATGCCGGAAGGCCATCACGAAACAGCGTGATGTGCGCGCGCGAGGTCATAAAAATTGTGATATTTCAATAATATTGTTCGCCTGGGCAATAAACTATGTGAAACAACAATAAACCCCGCCACGTTCCCTTGCAGCATTCTTGAGCGAGCACGCATAGCGCGATCGTCGCGGAAAACCGTCGTATCTCGGAGCGAATTACTTTGGCGTTGGAAAAGGGACAGTGAACGTGCACTGTGTGGAAACGTGGGCGAGGCGGAACGACGATCGAGCAACGATAGCAGTCATTATGACGAAGGGGATGGGGTGATCTTGCCGAGGTGTGTGAAAGTATCAACGCGCTTCGCGGAGAGGAAGATGTGCGCATCCAGGGGCGTAGACTTTTCGATTAACATGTTTATAGAGTATGTCATAAAATGGATCATAGGTTTATGTCTTTCTAAACTCACAAATTCATGGCAACGGTGGGACCGGTGGCTTTGGTAAGCGTGCAGGATATACGTAGCAAAAGAAGGGACGCCGGGGATCCGGACACTGGAAGCCACGGGCACGATTTTTCCAGATCGGTTCGGCACATGGGGTAGCTTGCGAATGGCCTAGCCGTTTGGGGGTGTGAAAAAAAGCAAACGACGATGAAACTCGAACTCGAAATTTCACAGTAAGCAAAAGGTAGCTAACCGATTGCAATCACCATCACCAGTTTTATCACCATTTTATCAAACTTTACACCCTTGATGGTGGTGAGCTTTGAGGTGTTTGGCTGGCGTTGCTGGCGTTTGGAGGCTTAGTGCGAATTTTGTGCGTGAATATTCCAGCTGCTGAAATGGTGCGGTAAAAATACGATATGCCCTGTGCGTTGTAGGTCACACTTCAATGAGAAAAAGCGAACCCAATGCGGTGATGAAGAAAGTGCTGGTCTATATAGGGTAGTGAAGATTGAAGCACGTGAATTTTACATCACTCATCAATCACTTAGGACAGAATGGGAACCCTGGGGGGTGCGTAAAATGGCACAATATAAGTAACAGTTTATTGCATCTTGGTGAAGTCGCTGGACCCATTGTAAACGCCAGTTCGGTACGTTTTAGTTACATAAAATATTTTGTTTATATTACCTACTAGCCACTCATTGCAGGATCAGTTGGTCCAATTCCGATGCTTAATATAAATTTGATTGATTACCTTTTGCTTAATCTTCGTATCGAAAGATTTTCCATTATACATGGTTCGATTGGGGTCGGTAAAGTCGGTGCGACTAATTTCTCAATTTTAAATTTAATAACTTAATAATCACAGCTTGTGCGGCCGTCATGATCGACTCCATCAAACTCGACCAGTCTGGGGCTCAAGCGGAAAGAGTCAAACAGCCGAGCCACAGGAAGAAGAAGAGGTCGTACTACGGAAAGGAATGATTGTGAGGCAAAGTAAAACAAAAATCGCTGCGATTACAAATCTCGTTGGGCTTTCCAATCGATCGTACTAGCCGAATATCTGCGCGAGAGTAAAAGCAACCGGTGGTGCGTTTTAGCTAACACCGCGAATGAAGACGAGCAGGCAGCAGGCGCATTAGAGGCAGAAGCTAAGAGACCTGAACTTTTCTGGCATCTGCAAAGACGGCCCTGTCCCAGCTGCTAGCCCGAGGGGGCTGCGCTATTGAAAATTAGATTCTGTTTTTACCTCACCACCACCACACTGCAAACATCGTTGGTCTCAACCTTTCTTCCTAAAGCGTAAAGTGAATGCAACCTGTCTGGGAAGGCGCGCGTATCGTTCGGGCGTGTTTGGGTCTGGATCGAATTGAATTGATTATTTCCCGATGAGTCGGTGATGAGAGGGAATGAGAACTGTTATTAACCGGCGTTTTTTGTTGTTGTTTTGTTGGTAGTGTTTTGCAGTTGATGCTGGCGTTTGTTGCTTTGAGTTTCGCTTCTTAACTTATTCCCCGTTCTCAGGCCAAATGTCTTGTGTAGCTTCGGGGTCTTTGGTGAATAAAAGAGGACGATCTTCCTGCTTATCGAATACATAGCAATGTTCTCTAAAGAAACTAGTGATCTTTATACAATTCGCATACAAGGTGGGAGTGAGTGTCCCTTTGTACAGTAGCCTCTAATTGTTAGTTAGTCACAGGTATGATTATGCAACGAATCATCGCTAAGAAATGGGAATAATTATGTGGTGGAAAAATGTTCGCATTCACCTTTCTTCACATATAATCTTTCAACGATGCCGTTCGTTAGTCGTTCCATCCCGCCACCGTAGTCATGACCATTTAATGCCTTGCAAACGATCTTTCACTCTCACTTACTATCCTCATTTTATTGTCATATTTCTTTATTGTTTGTCTCCGGTATGCTCTCCGCCTAGAAACCATTGGCTTGAAATTTAACAAATCGTTTAATTTATGCTGAGGCATGCTTCAAATCATTTCCTCACCATCATGCGCACGATTGAAAGTTG
>JXWZ01006544.1:0-10766 GCA_000956215.1 Anopheles farauti No. 4 | reverse complement strand
CGTCCGCAGCCCAAAAGCAAGGTCGCGTGAGCGCTGTGAGCGGTAGTAGCAGTGAGCAGGCATGGATCGCGATGAGTGAGCAAAGCTTCAGCTCCCGGTGCAGGTGAGAACGCATAGTGCGAAAAACAAACAAACGCAAGTTGCAAACGATGGAAAGCGGAAGAACCACAGCAAACAACAACCTGCCGCACAGTGCGTTCAGCGGACGGTGTAGACTTTTCGCGCACAGAATGGCAACCGGGCGGACGGGCCGTCGGTTGCTTGTGGCGTTGTTCGGTTGCATGCTGTTCGTTGTGGGGCCGGTGCACGGGCAGCGGCCCCTCGGGAACTCGACGTTCGGTGCGTCCCACAATTCGTCCGGCGTAATCAACGTCCATCCGGTGCTGACAACCAGCACCACTTCGACTGAGCCGCCACCACCACCGCCACGCTCGGCGTTTCCCGTGACCGGACTCTCCGGTGACTCCGGTGAGGATAGCAGCGCCGATGGCGAGGAGCTGTACGATGACGAAGACCACCACCATCACAGCGAACTGGACGAGCACGACCACGATCATGGTGTGGATGGCCACAGCGGTGGGGGATACCACCCATCTTACCCGCAGCGACCGAACGAAGTGCAAGCCGGCGCGAATCGAAACGGTGGCCACGACGGTTCCCGGCTACCGGAAACGCGTCTCATCAATCCCTACTTCCCGACGCCCGCCTCCGCCCACGGTGGCTCGAAAACGACCGAGCCACAGAACGGGCGACGCTTTAATCCGGCCCGTCCCGGGCGCGGTCGCAAGACATCGCCGATCAACGAGCTGCGCAAGCTGAACAAAATCTCGACCACCAACATGAACGGGCTGGAGTCGGGCGGTGAGCCCATCTCGTACGGCTCGACCACGCACCGGCGCGGCCAGACCATCCACCACGGGCAGACCACGGGCGAGAGTGATCGTGGCGCGGGAACCGCCGATACAGAGGCGGGGTCTGCCACGGGTAGCGGTGGCGGTGGTACCGCTGGCACGATACTACAGCGTGGCCGAGGTGCAGCTGACTACGGGAACCGGGGCCGTTCCGATCCGGGACGTGGGGCTGCTGACTACGGTAACCGCGGGGTCGTCATGCAGGCACCCGGGTTCTATCCGATCGGTTCCTCCTACAACCGGCAGGGAGATGATCCGCTCAGGACGCTACGAGCGCGCTACAATGAGGAGGTAAGAAAAACGAAAACAATTAAATGTCCAACAGTCCCAATTTCTGGTGAATTTAGTAAGTCAATCCACCACTGCCACTGCCAACGGAACGGAATTCATCATGCTAATCCGCGTCGATCTATTTTTTACACCTGCACCACGACAAGTTGCTGTTCAAATTCAGTGGGAAATGGTCTTAGCGCTCAAACAGTGGTTCTATACCACATTCCAAGCCCCTGGAATGAATCCTACCAGTTCCGGATATAACCGCTTTCCAACCATTTTTATCTATTCTTCGCTGAGTAGCTCTACAAGTATGGAATGGCGTAGAAACAGTTGCTATAACGATTTATTCTACCTCTTCTCAGTATCTCAGCAGTGCATAAGGTCTGAAGCATTAGCCATTAGGTTTATGTAGACCTACCTATGTACATAGCAGCTGAAACGATAAATACTACGAATATTTTAATCCATATTATCTACATCTGTCCGGTAGTTGCAGCATTCCGTCCATGTTACAACCGGCAGTTTTGTGGTAAATTATGTAAAGAAAGCCAAAAGAGAGGTTGTATCTTCCTGTAAGAAGAATCTCTTTCAGGGCTCTTGTTAATTTAAACATCCTATCAAATTTGACCTATCCTGATGAGCAATAAGTGAGCGTGCTAATGATATTTTTGACGTTTTTGCTACATCCTGCTAGGATGTACGTACGCCCAAACGAAGAATAGATCAAATGCAGCTGTAATTTCAAAGTCAGACTTCCTGCTAAAGAGGAAGTTTCAGGAGGTATTTTTAGGCATGGATATATATGAAGAAAATTGAAAACATTTCACAACAAAAGCTATCAATCATGCCGCCTCTTCCCATGGGCCAATGGCTGTTGCATCTGGATTCATCATCTTCCGAGTGCACTAGAAAGGAGAATAAAAAACATATAACCAAATTGTCTTGAGTTGGTGGAATAATTAATTCATCACACGTCAGCACAAACCGATCCAGCACTGACGCACCGGGAGACAGGGTTCGATTGGCCACTGACCAACATTTCACCGATGTCGTGAATGTCGGCAAGCGAGCAAGTCGGTGGTGGCAGGCGGATTATTTTCGTAATCGCAAATCGAAAATAGATTTCCCACGATTGCTCGACGCAAATTTCGTCCAGCATGTCCATCAACGCCAGAGGTAAACGGTTGCTGGCTGGACAGCTGCCCCGTGGTAGCGTGGTTAGAGGAGGCATGGGGAAGACATCTTTGCGGTTTAGCCATTAGATGGGCACAAATCGTATAAATAGAATGCGCTTGCACCAAGCTACTAAGAGACGGGAAGTTGCTTCGCACGGTGACAAAATACGAATCGACGGTAATCTAAACGTCCGCATGCGTGTTGTTCTTGGCAGCGTTATCACAACAACGTCCCGGACCAGGGATCCGAGATGGACGAGATCCTCGGCATGAAGTGCAACTTCGAGACGGAGTGCGCCTGGACGTGGGACGAAAACGATCAGCACGGGTTCCAGGTGGTGACGGGCATGAACCTTACCGAATCGAACCGCACGGGACTGATGCCGGGCCCGGGTGCCGATCCGGCGCACAACGCCAACGGACACTTCCTGCATCTGCGCCTGACGCAGGACAGCCAGCCGCAGATCCTGACCTCGCCGGTGTTCGGTGCGACGAAGGAAAACTGCTACCTGGAGGTGTTTACGCACCAGAGCGCCATGCACCACGGCAGCATACGGATCGTGATCGAGACGATCGGCAACCAGGAGTCGAGCTGGGTACCGGCGGAGATAATGGGGAACGATCTGCGGCGCTGGTCGCTCAACACCTTCCGCATCGATCGCATCTCGAAGGACTTCAAGGTGCTGTTCGAGGTGGTACCGAACAAGCTCGGCGGGCAGGCACGGGGCCACGTGAGCATCGACAATCTGCGCATGGTCCAGTGCTTCCCGGATGCGATCAGCACCAACAACTGCAGCTCCTCGCAGGTGCAGTGTACAGCGAGCAAGGTAAGGGGCTCGTGGTTTTGCGGCACTTTCCTTCCAACCATGCAAAATATATATATCCCGACCGTTCCCCATTTCCGGTTTACGTACAGGTTCCCGTGTGCATCAAAACACCCCGGATTTGCGACATCACCGTAGACTGCGACGAAAGCGAGGACGAAACGCTGAACTGCGGTAAGATATTCCTTTTTTTTCTCATTTTCTCGAAATAAATTAACCTACTTCGCGTTTCACGTGCACCAGATAAAATCCCATTCGGTGGTCGTTGTGACTTTGAGTCCGGCTGGTGCGGTTGGCAGAACTACGGTAATGTGATCCTCTCCTGGGCCCGTCACTCCGGACCAACGCCGACGGAGAAAACCGGCCCGGATATGGATCATACGCACGAGAACTCGAACCAGACCGGGTACTATATGTTCGTCAACATGAACCAGCATGCGAACGACAGTGAGAAGAAAACGCTCGTCGGACTGGCGAGCAATGCGATTATGAACAGTGTCGTCTTCAATCCACCGCCCCTGGTGCACACGAACAACAGCTCGCCGTACAGGAACTCGTGTGTGGTGAGTAGCTGTGTGGCTTGCGCGTGACACTATCTGCGCCGATGCCTAATGCCCACTTTGCACATTTCGCTTCAGGTTCGCTTCTACGTGCACCAGTACGGCATGAACCCGGGCAGCATCAACCTGTCCAGCGTGGAGATACGGGAGAAGGAAAACTTCACCACGACGCTCTGGTGGAGCTCGAAGAATTTGGGCGAGGATTGGGTGCGCGTCGACATCATTCTGCCGAACATCACGTCCAAGTACTACCTGCAGTTCGAGGCCCGCATGGGCATGCGCATCTTTTCCGACGTGGCGATCGACGATTTCTCGCTCAGCCCGGAGTGCTTCGGGCTCAACATACCGGCCGAGCATCTGCAGGGCTACAACTACTGGGACCCGCGGATAGGTGGCAACAAGCAGCCGCACAAAGACTTCTTCGGGAAGACATGTACGTTGAGCGCGGGGCGAGGTCAAACAATGACAACTTCAAACGATTTTAAACGATCGTGTTCTCTTTTTTGTTTTTTTTCCTTCTCTCTCTCTCTCTCTCTCTCTCTCTCTCCAGTCCTGGAGCTCAACACCTGCGGTGCGAAGGGTCAGCAAGGTCCCACGCCCGCCGACTGCCTGTCGTCGTACAACAATACGGAAGCGTTCAGTGCGGTGCACGTCATCGATAGCCATCCGTTTAAGGGCATCCAGGCGTGGAAGGTTCCGAACGAGGGTTACTACACGTAAGTATGACTGTCATTTCGAGCAGCAGCGTTCGATGTTAATCTATCGCTGTCGTTTTCCGCTCCGCGTAATAGCATTATCGCCAAGGGTGCCGGTGGAGGGCTTGGATCCGGCGGTGTCGGTTCGTCCCGCGGTGCGATGGTACTGAGCGTGCTGGAGCTGCACAAGGACGAGGAGATCTACATTCTCGTTGGGCAGAGCGGTGAGCACGCGTGTATCAAGTCGATGGGCATACGGGACGAGTCGTGCGAGACGCGCAACAAGCAGGTCATACACGACACCAGGATGCACTCGAAGACGCTGCAGGTGAAGAACACGATCATTGAGGAGGGCGCAGGTGGTGGTGGAGGTGGAACTTACGTGTTTCTGGTAAGTTGGCATACTTGAGGATGCTTTGAGGCGAGGATGCGGAAAGTGATGGTCCTTTTGCTTGCAGCTAAACTCGGCGAACACGGCCGTTCCGCTGCTGGTCGCTGGTGGTGGCGGAGGGCTCGGTGTCGGTCGCTACTTGGACGATGACATCCAGCACGGCAAGAAGTATCTCTCGTTCAAGAAGGACGTTTCCGGTTCGGCCCATGGCGATACGACGCGTCCGGCCGGGCCGGGTGGTGGTTGGCGAGCGCAGGCCGACATGGGGCTCGATCCACGGTACGGGGCGTCGCTGTTGGAGGGCGGTCGTGGTGGACTTCCGTGCTACACGCCGCGCGGTACCCACGGCCAAGGTGGTTTCGGTGGTGGAGGTGGTGGCTGTGACACGGGTGGCGGTGGCGGTGGCTATTCCGGGGGCGATACGATGATCAACTCCACCAACGGCGAGGGCGGATCGTCTTTTCTCGCGTCCAAGCGCAACGTCCCGGAACTGTCGATGGAGTTCTCCGGTGCGAACAGTGGTCACGGTGCCGTGTTGATCATACCGGCCATACAGGGGTGCGGGTGTGATTACCGGTGCGTCGCACTGGACGAGTATCGGGCGACCGTCGGTTGCATCTGCCCCGACGGGTGGACACTGAAGCCGGACAACTATACGGCGTGTGAATGTAAGTAACTCGCGGGGAGTGGCACAAGCACCGTCCGAACGCACGTGGGTTTCATTCGTTAGCTTTCGACTCTTCCTCCATTGCAGTGCCGGCGGAGACGGTGGAGATGAAGTACCTCATCATGTTCTTCGTCGTCGTTGTGATTGTGCTCTGCGCCGCACTGGCCAGTCTAATCTTGATACTCTGTAAGTTGGTTGGGCCTGGGTGTATGCAACCGGTGCTCTAATTAATGGCCGTTCCGCTTTTTTCCACCACAGACAATCGTTACCAGCGCAAGCGCCAGGCGCTCATGCGCCATAAGATGCTGCTCGAGCAGGACCTGCAGCTGAGCCGGCTGCGCAGCACGGCCGACGATTCGGCGCTGACCAACTTCAATCCGAACTATGGTTGTGATGGCATACTGAACGGAAACGTGGACGTGAAAAGTTTGCCACAGGTGGCACGCGAAAGCTTGCGGCTTGTGAAGTAAGTGACCCGCGTACAGCAACGACTTTCGGTCAACGTCTTACCGTTCTTTTACCCCGCAGAGCCCTCGGACAGGGTGCTTTCGGTGAGGTGTACCAGGGCCTGTACCGCCACCGGGACGGTGATGCGGTGGAGATGCCCGTTGCAGTGAAAACGCTGCCAGAAATGTCCACCGGCCAGGCGGAATCCGACTTCCTGATGGAGGCGGCCATCATGGCGAAGTTTAATCATCCGAACATTGTGCATCTGATCGGTGTCTGTTTCGATCGACATCCAAGGTGAGAGAACTGTGGGGGAACGATGGTTTTCGCAGCAACATATGTTTATTCTTCTTCTTTTACTCCTTCTTTCGGGTGAAGGTTTATCGTGCTCGAGCTTCTCGCTGGTGGAGATTTGAAGAACTTCCTTCGGGAAGGTCGCAATAAACCGGTAGGTAGAGTGGCACGGTTGTCGCTCGTTGATGTGGTTCCTTCGCTCTTTTCTTCAACAAGCTTTCCTTTTGTTTTATATCACACGAAACCAGGAACGTCCATCGCCGCTTACGATGAAGGATCTAATCTTCTGCGCACTGGACGTGGCCAAGGGTTGCCGGTACATGGAGAGTAAGCGTTTCATCCATCGGGATATTGCCGCCCGCAACTGTTTGCTGAGCAGCAAAGGCCCGGGACGGGTCGTAAAAATCGCTGACTTCGGTATGGCACGTGATATCTACCGCTCCGATTACTACCGCAAGGGTGGCAAAGCGATGCTGCCGATCAAGTGGATGCCCCCGGAAGCGTTCCTCGACGGTATCTTCACGTCCAAAACGGACGTGTGGTCGTTCGGTGTGTTGCTGTGGGAGGTGTTCAGTCTGGGCTTGATGCCGTACACCGGGCTGCCGAACCGGGACGTGATGCAACTGGTGACGGGCGGTGGACGATTGGACGCGCCCCAAGGCTGCCCGATGGCCGTGTACCGCATAATGGCCGACTGTTGGAATCCAACGCCGGAAGAGCGACCATCGTTCTCGAACCTGCTCGAACGGCTCACCACCTGCACGCAGGATCCGGAGGTGATGAATGCTCCTCTGCCGAGCTTTTTCCGGCCACCGTCGAACGAGCGCGACACGACGATAATGCGTCCACCCGGCAACGACGACTTCTGTCTGCAGGTGCCGAACTCCTCCGACTATCTGATCCCGTTGCCAGGGCCACGGTCTGTGGCGGAACGCTTGTTGAGCGAAGCGACCGGTGTAACAATCCCGGACACGCTGATGACCTGCACGCCACCGAAGAACGCCTCACCGCGGATAGTGAACGGCCACACGGTGGTTGTGTCGAACGCACTGGTAGGCCACGGAGCGCCCCAGCAAGGCGTTCCACTGACGACCGTCACCGACGGTGCCTGCTGGGAGACGTCCTTCATCCGCAAGCACCCGGGACAGGCGTGCCAGGCCGGCGGCGTTCCACTGCCCCCTCCCCCAGTGCTAGATCCTGCATCCGACCCGAACGGATTGTCCTCGAACGTACCTTCGTCGATGGTTCCACCTCCCGTACCGGAGGTGGCTGATAAGCTCATTTCGCTGGACACTCCGCAGCAAACGCCAACCGCCATACAACCGCCCATCTCGTTTGGTAATCCGATCGGGGAGCTAGGCGATGGGTCACCACCCGGATCGGGCAATGGCACCTGCGGCCCGATGACGAACGGCAACGGACACAACGGGCACGGTGCACCGATGGTCGAATCGCCGATGGAAACGGCAAAGCTGCTCAGCAGCATACCGCCACCGATCACGCTCGATCCGGCCGCACTGAGCATGCAACAAAACCACGTCGGTGGTACCTCGTACGCTAACATCCGCATGATGAGCAATGGCAGCAACGGCAACGGCTCGAACCACGTCCACGGCAACCACAACCATGTCGATCACGGTGGGGTGATGGTGGAGAAGCTCGGCGGTGGTATCGTAATGACAGGGTACAGCAACGGTCCAGCCGGTGGAAATGGTGGCAACGGCAACGGTAGCCACAACACCAACGGCCACCACGGCCATGGACACGGTGGAAACGGTGGCAATGGAGGTGGCGGTGAGAAGGGATCCACCGGTACCGGTCAGGATCCCGGGCGACAAGCGGCTCCCTTTACGATCCAAACGTTCAGCGAACGATACATCAGCCCGGAGAACCATTCGGAGATAAGCTGCTAAGCGTCTTGCTGCCGGGGAAACTAGCGTCGGTAGAAAAACTAACGAGGGGAGAAAAACACAGACACATAACCACATAACAGTATCATTGGTGGGCATCAATTGGTCACTAATTTGGAAAAGTATTTCGTAACGAAAGTCAATATATACACATATATACTATTATGTAATGCAATGAACACAAACACACATCTTGTCACAACACAGAACACAGATTGACGAACAAAATGTACATAATAGCGCGGGTAGAACAAGCGCAACAACATTTGTATGTATCCACAAAATGGCCGGCCTTGCCGGTGGATGGCACGGAACCTGGGGGAGCAGAATGCGATTGTTACAAGAACAGTATGTCCACCGAGTGGAGCCGGTGTAAAACATGAGTGTTACCCCAAAACGTGTGACAGATGATGGACATCCACACCAAAACCGAAAACGTCAGCTCAGTGTTTATGTGTTAATCCATGTGTCACTGTCACTACTGTCACTGCTTCCACTACCAAGGCGGAGAAACTGCTGCTGCCTGGTGTTTGGCGGAAAGATAAAGCGTTGTTGTGCAGAAAAATACGCGACGAACGTTAGTTAGTTAGGGACAGAGCTTATCCCAATGTTTTACAACGACAAATTCACACCAAGTAAGACGATCCATGAACCGGGAAGTATTTGTTCTTTACTTTAAGTGTAGCGACGGGTGCGCCCGTGTTCATGTGCATTTCCGAGCATTTCTGGTTGACCCTACACCGGTGCCGTTTCGTTCTTGTACGCCTTTTGGAAACACAGAGATTCACGGGGCTTCCTGTGCGTGACGGTGAGAATAGAATACGCTTGCAAAAAGGCGACCCGAAAGCCAAACTAATTTGCTCAAAGGTTACTGTGTCCTTTTGGGACGATTCTTTATTAGATGAGATTAATTGGATGCATAAAGAAAGAAGGCGAGAGAGGTAGCGGTAATGGTTGCTCTGTTACGTTTCACCAGTCTAGGGTTGTGATATGATTTGATGGAGACACACAAGCGACCCAACCTTACGTTCTCGTACGTTTGGTTGTACTTTTTTTTTATACCGCGCAAAGGGTCAAAGCAGCTTGATGTAATCCCAAATTAGCCGTGTAAGAGTCCGAGTTGTTTGGGTTGTTTCGGTAGGGAGTTATTTTGCGTTGAAATTTGCATATGATGCGAAGAACCAGCCGGTGAAGGTATATTGTTGATTGTAGATCGTAAGCTCGCCGATATCTTCGATTGGATCGTTATCACACAAAACACACGTGCACACTTTGAAACAGGTTAGTGAGAATGTTCCGCGCGTGTACGGAGGATAACGCACCCGGGATCGAATAAATCGGACGAAAGCTTTTAGGCCACATCTGTTTGCATTTGCTGCTGTTCGGTGATTGAAAAACGTGAATCTTGTCACGAGGACTACAGCAGGACTGGACAGCACAGCAAGCAGCGCCATCTAATCGAAGGGTCTTTATGGTTGGAAAACAAGAGTAGCACATCTAGGTGCGATGGAGAAACTGTTGGCTTTAGACGTAAGGTACGATCAACAGGCATAACAAAAAAACCATACAACACTTCGCCGACATTGTTGAACAAAACGTGCGGTTTGGTCCAGATATGTCTGGATGGATGAATTCTCAGATGCCAAAGCTAGAAACACGGAAGCTCACCGTAGATAACCGTTAGTGGGGAAGGAACGAGAAACGGGGACGTGACGAAGGGCTCGACGAAGCAAAAACCACATTGTACACAACATGAGGAAATTGCAGATTAATTTTGATAGAATTGTACAGGATAATCAGTTTGTAAATCGAGCTCCACCCGTGCCGAGGTGTTGGCCGCTCAAAGCGGGTACCGAAGCAGGACGAGAAACTATGTGGGCGATACTACACAGCGATATATTACATGCATAAATATTACACCGCGTAGCACGGAGGACATTCGGTGTGTACGAGAAATGTTTTTTAATGTATACAAGATAAATTGAGATAAACCGAATTGCATATAAAAAAAAAAGAAAAGAAACGTCTAAGAGGACAAAACGAGACACTCACACACAAAAGAATAGACAGAAACCCATGCGAGTACGTGTTTAGGTGTTATTACGTGCGGACAAGTTGTCAAAGGCAAAGCATTAAAATAATCAAACTGCGGTAAGAAACGCGCCCGTATATTTGCATGTGTAACTGAATGTTATCCTCTTTGTACTGTGTCCCCGCCCATCCAACATCTCCGGAAGGACTCCTCAGAGAGGTGCAACATCTTTTCCCCCTTCCCCTCCCTTCCCCTTCCCACCACAGAGAAGAGAAGTTGTTGTGAAAATGCTTTAGCAACTGGACGCTTTTTTCGTATCCATAAGCCGTAGCAGAAATAGTCCAATAATATTATACATGATGATAGCGAGAGCGGGTTGAAGGTGATGAGGAAACCATATATATAATGAATATGTATATCTACACCTATACACACGTACACAGAGTGGTTCGTGGCAGACAGGCTCGTGACCGTGATTCGATCGCGGTTGGCAGGTGAATTGAGTTGCCGACTAACGGAGGCTTACATCCCATCCCGGATGCGGTGCATTGAGGGACGTTTCTCTTGCATCCCTTCCAAACTCC
>JXWZ01006542.1:0-23890 GCA_000956215.1 Anopheles farauti No. 4 | reverse complement strand
TGTGTGTGTGTGTGTGTGTGTGTGTGTGTGTGTGTGTGTGTGTGTGTGTAATCAATCCAGCCACTGCCTAGCCCATTACCGGACACATTATTGGGCACAATTCGTAAGCATCGTAGCTCTTTCGCGTGGGATCGGGTAACGCAACATCCCACTTCCGTCGCGTGTCAACTTTGACACGACTTCCGGGGCGTGGATGGGATGCCAAAGATCGCACCGACCGCTTTGCACCATAAACAATTGCTCCACCGAGCTGACAAATGGTAATGATACGCGCCAGCTCAATTGTAACCGTAACAGCTTCCGTTTTGCTTTGAACCGGCGGCAACGTGGGCAACGCGTGTGAGTGATTTTATAAAATATATCGCTCTTAAAATAACATAAAAAATCCGATACGCCCCTGCCGCCGATCGGCACCACGCTGACGGTGACAAATTAAATTAAACGACACCGGGCGGAGGGTAGATTTCCCGTGCGATAAACTTTCGAGCTGTGGCGCGGGATGAGTATATTATAGACGCCCAAACGTGGCCCCTCCCCACCCAGCGGACCGAAGACTACCGGGGTGACAAGTGCTAGAATGGTACCTTGAAGATGTTAGCACGAGAAACCCGAAAAGTAAAACACACACTTCTCCGCGGAAGATGCGTTCGCGATGGAGTGTTTTATAGAGACGCACGGTTGACGCCTTCCATGCCGATGTGCAGGGTTGATTGCAGGTCACCGGAAATTGGGAACACTTTATCGTTCACTGTTTGCACACATCTACACGTGCACGTGATGGAGGTATTTACTTTTCCACAATGTTCAAGCCTGTGGGTTTAAAAACAGTGACCGACAGAAAATATGTGTTAATTTCTAATAAAATTCTCTCATTTTTATAAAAATAAAAACTCCAAACACCTTCATGTGACGATGTTTTTTTGGGTTTGGTTTTTGTTATATGTAGTGGATTTTTTTTTATTCTTTTGTGAAGGAGTGACTGCTTAAGACGAAGTTTTAGCATACATTTTCATTGCACACACTGCAAAATATTTTCTTAATGTAATTAAAATTTACAAATAAATGTGCTTGTAAATGTATTGTGTGTGGATTTTTCTGTTAGCTACTGTAGGAAAATCGCTAAATCCAATGGAACGATGAAACCACAATAACAATACACACGATCAAGCAATAGCGTATCCTTTAACCACAGATACAAAACACACACCGACACCATCACCGTCACAACCAACACAGCGGCTCGCTGAAACGTTTGCAATAAATGGGGACAACCTGGGCGCGATGGGACAAAATCTCGAACCAACCGCGACCCAAGCGAACGCAAGGGCAGAAGATAAACGGCGGAAGATATCACATTAGCTGTCATTGTCACAGTTATCTTCATCCGTCGTCGTCCTCATCGTCCTCGCTTCGCCTCGTAATGGTGCGCCTAATAGACACCCAAGCCCTTTCCGGAAAGGGGGCGCGGGTGAAGGGTGGAAAAAAGGCGGAAGGAAGGGTATCTCGGGACGTGCGGGAAAGGAAGAGTGTGGGGAGTGGGGGGGAAATAATGGTTTGTTACAAATTTCTGTGTGTTGATGCGCTACGACTTCCTGTCACGTTTTTCTTTCTCGCTTCGCCTCGAATTTCCCTCGGCCCCATTCTGCCGCCCCGTCCGGGGGTGTGTGCGCCTTGGGCGAGATTTATGGTCTCGCAATTGTGTACGGGTGTGTGTATGTTGCTTTGTGGTTGATTCCCGATTCGTGCGGTTGGTAGCTGAGCCAGCTGTAGAAGGAAACCAAAACGGGGATCGGCGGTGGCGGCACTGAAATCCGATCGAATGCCCGACATCGTGCTGCTAATAAAAGTGAAATAAATTTTAATCCCCATCGGTGCGTGCGCTCGGTGCCGGCCCCGTTTCCGGAGGAGAATTAAACGTTCGAAAAGAATCGCGGCCCCAGTCGCGGCAACCGTGCGGCCAATCCTTCGATCAGCTGGATGATTTCCAGGACGGTGTTTCCCTGCGGACAAGTAGGGTAAAACAAAGGAAATGCGGAATTCATTCCACACCGAATGATTTATTTGTGAACAAAATAAACTTATTCGATCGAACATAATACGAACAACAAGTAATACTTCTCTGCAAAATGTGTTTGAATGCCAAGCACGTACCTCCAATTCATTCAATCTTTATAATAAAGAGATCCGTTTCAATATCTGTTGAGTAAATATTACACAATTACAGACAAATTGAAAAAAATATTTCTGCATAATAATTCCTGCAGATAGTTGTCATATTTTGAGGATCCAGAGAAGAAAAGATTGTTTCAAACTGCAAACTGCATTTTTTAAAACTTTCGTCAAATTAGGATAAGAAAATCCTCACCTTTTAGAATCCTTTTATTTTACATTGTATTAAATGTTTTTATAATTTATAAGAAATTTGAAATATCGCTAGAAACTCACCCTCTGTCGAGCGATTCCCAATCCAGGAAACCTTCTAGAAAAATATATCTGTACTTGTCGCTCAGAATCTGTTAGAGTTTTTTTTTATAAAGATATTGATCGAAACACTTCACCCATTAAATTTTCAACGACGTTATAAATTAAGCAATAATGGGCATTCTGATCGGAAAGTAAAGTATAAACTCGGTACTTTTAATCACCCTGCTTTCTGAGAATTAAATTTAAATTTCTGGCCTTCCAAATTTCAAAACAAAAAGACGGATAATATAATTCTTCTCAATGTGAAAGCTAGAACCCATCCTTTGTGTCGCTTAATTCGTTTCTCATGGCGACAATTGTCACTCTAGTAAATATTGCCTGCTAAAACATTCACACGATGTGAGCTGGAACGGTGTAGGATGATTGTTCCAACCCGGTACACCGGTGTTGAAGAAGATGGACAATTCTACCAAACCGGCTCTCGAGTAGATGACTTTCATCGAACATTTATGTGCTTTATGTGCTAAAACTCGGAGACCTGTGTGCAAAACACATTTTCGGGACCACAACCGAACCGTCCGGGTGATGCATAAATGCGACCGAAAGGGGAACACACGTCGAACGGCTGCTTTTGGGTCATAAATTATGGAATCTGAAATCACTCACACAGACACACGTTTATCACCAAAACTCGCTTTTGTGTTTCGCAACACGAGCGCTTCCTTCCACCGTGACTGCAGAATACCATCATAAATTCATTAGCACATTTGCAAAACGACATTTGGGCAACGTTTTTCATTTCGGTTTCGGTTTTGGCTCAAAATTTTCCCATCCCCGCCAGGGGCCTGCCGAAACTTGTCTGCTTGATTTAACAAATCGTCAAGACATTGGCAGCCGCGTCGACGGGAAGGAAGCGATATGGTTCAATAAATAAAACATGCCCTGTTCACACCGTCGCACCGTCACCGTCCCATTTGTCTTCGGGACGAATCCATCCGCAAAACCTCGGGAAAAAGACGGCGACCGATTTGTCCTGACCCCCGGGCCCTGGGTCACAAATAATGGCCCGAAAATGGACAACGATATTGTGAGTCGGTTTCCATCCCGATTCAAACCCCCGAACGATTGTTTGAGTTATTCTTTCGGAGTTTGTTCGATCGGAGCCATCGCAAAGATTAAAGGTGAAATGCGTGCACGGGCTCGAGCATTCAGAAACGGCCCGGTTCGGCTCGGGCGGCTCCAATGAATCAATGCAGGCCGGTTCGGTTCGGCGTTGGGATGGATGGATTACTTTTTTCTTTCGCTCCCCACAGCTGCCCCAGTGGAGCCACTCGGAGCGCCCGGACCAGCTGTTGCAAATGGCGCGAGGTGCTAATGCACGTTCTATTATGAAAGCGACACCCGCTCGGGGTTGCCGTACCGAACTTTTGCATCAACAATCATAAAACAGCCATTAACTTACGACGGGTGATTTTGTCACGTTCAGCCAGCCACTGGCCGATCCAACCCGACCCGACCGATCGCTTTGTTTTTTTTTCTACAAAAAGCCCCCAGCGAGCCGAACAGAAAAAAGGACAACGCTCACAATCGACAATTTATCGACCATATGGTTCGTCGGTGCGCTGTTGATGTTTACGTTACAGGAAAGGGGATGGAAGCGACCGCGCTGACCACCACCGAGGCACAACCGAGGAGCAACTTTTTGACCTCATGAAAAGTGATCCACGTTCTAGTTTCTCGTCTTTTTTTCTGTTGCTGTTTTGTCGAGTTTTCCGCTGCTTCCCATCGCTCCAGGAATGTTGCTGTTTGGCACAGTTTATCACATTTTGATCCCATACTGGACGCCAGCGAAGAAGGAGTAAGTTTTTTTTTTGTTACCATCCTCCACACATCTCCTTCTGTTGCTGGTTTTGTTAATGAACAAACCGCTCGGTCGGTGGTTGATCGAGCCGGCTATCAAAAAGCCATTTTTCAGCTGTCCGTGAGTTAGACGGGCGCTGGAAAGATGATAGTTTTCGAGGGGGGGTTTTGTATCGATTTAAAGGACGCATGTGTGTGGTTGAGTACAAACAAATATAATGATGCCGTAAGCTGTGATTTAGAATGCGAAAAACACAATCCGTTTTTTTTTCTAAATTGAAACTATAAAATATAGAAACAAAATCATATCAAAACGAGCAAAATTTATTACTTTCCTCGACGCTTTCTTTTCAAAACACGAGTGTAACGAAATTTTGGCGACCCACAACGGTATGAATATCATCATCTCTGTCGACGTCATTAAATTTCCTTCCGTTGCAGAAACTGAAACAAAACTGTCCCGGCGCTCGTGGACAGCGCCGATTAATACCGAAAATCTAATCAACCGCTCCTGCTAACCGTGATTCCGGGCAAAAATACCCCCAGGAACGTCGCCGTAATGGAGGCGCATGGTCGTGCTGGACGCGGGAAGAAAGCGTTTGGTCGAGACCGCGTTCATCTAGCGGCGGTTTCTTCTAATCGATTTATGGTTCAATTTTCTTTCCGGAAACAATTTTCTCTGCTCTCGGACGGGATGCCGACGGGAAGCGGGAACGACCGTCGAATGGCTTCGTTTAATTCTTCGTCCGGGAGGTTGTATTGCGCGTTGAGTGGTCCGGTGGTGCTGATGGTAGTTTTTCTTTGCTTTATGGTGTAATTTTCTCGTGAAAGCTATTATTTTCAGTGGCAGGATAAAATTTCTAGTTTTGTGTCTGTCTGGTGCTGGAACCAACCACGAGCATTGTTTCCTCAGCTGGGCAGCTTTTCTTGGAATTTTTATAAACATGATGGAAAATGCGGTTTATGCACACTTTGTTTCAAAGGGGTTGGCATTATTTTATACTGAATATTTCCTCATTGTGTGTATGAAGCAGTTTCATCAAAGATTGTAGCTAAAATTATTTAGTTGAGAAAGCTCAGTTTGGGTAAAATTCGTCGGAACACATAATTCGATCACAAGCGAATTGTGGATTCCATTTTTTCGTAGAAAACCATTTGTTGACCTTCTTTTTGTTACAGATTATGCTGTGATCTTTGTCTTCAAAGCGTTTTTGATGTTCCAGAACGACCATTAGGGATTAGATATTATGCATATTGAATAGCATAGCATAGCATGTATGATGAAGATGCTCATATTCTGGAACATAACAGGACAGTTTACATTCGATATTTTACTATATTGTAAATCGATGTAAAATCGATATTTTACTATATTTTACTATATACTATAGGCAAAATTAAATTAGCATATGTCAGTACCTCACTTTCATCAACGAAATTCTAGGTATTCGTTTAATAAATGAAAATTTTTGAGAAAATGATTGTTTTAATTTAAATTGTACCAACTACGAAAAAAAAGAATATTTGAGTGGTTACAAACCTTTTCAGTGCACACAGAAGGGCAAAATACGTCTTAAGCACACTTCAAAGCAAATATCAGCACCTTCATGATTTTAGTTTGAGTGATTAAAGCTGAAGGTACAAATAATCCACTCAAAAAACCAACACACAATCCCGTGAGGCAACGAACACAATAATGGCTCGAAAATGATTCATCAACTGCCTGCTTCCTGCACTGATGGTCATTGTGAACCGGGCTCAGAATCTTCCCCAATCCGTTCGGCAACAACACACTTCATGGGGAAATCAGCTCCCCGTGCTCGCTCGAAACTAACGAAAAGGCAAATAACAAAAAAAAACCCAAACAAAAGTCCATTACAACAGCAATCGATAAATAGACGCTCGCCGACACACCGAGGTGGAGGCGGACTGGCTGGTCTAGTGTCCCTCGGCGTAAAGCCTTTGGCGAGCTTCCAAAAATAAACGATCCCATCTCGGCATTTCGAGATATTGTCATTCCGTTTCTTGCGTTTTTGTTTTATTTTTTTTTTCTTCAGTTTTGTTACCTTCGTGCATTTCACCATCCGGTGTTTGAAGCTTAAGAACGGAATCACGACCATCCTCTACTAGAAACGATTCGGCCATCGTAGTTGTTGCGTGCTGCACCGCTGTGCACGGGCGTTTTCGGGGAGTTGCATCTTGAGCACTCGCGGCGTCAGCAACTCTTTGCTTTGGAGGGCAGGAAGGAAGGTTTACGAAACCACCACCACGAGCGACGCCAGTTTTGGGGGTGGATTGGTTTTTTTTTTTTTTTTTTGAGGGTGGCCTGAAACCGAGCGAAAGGTTCACACAGTGGGCGAAATAGATCGGCTTAATTTGTCAAACAGCCCGCCTGGCCGGTGAGGCAATAAATCGTTCGTGAGCGGCGAGCGAGTGAGTGTTTTATTTATGCCTTTATCACGCCGTGCATATTTGCACCGAGGGCGAAAGTGTGACTTCGATTTCGGTGGTTTGGCATTAGATCGGTTCGGTTGAGTCACGGGAGAATGCAGGGGGACGAAGGCGGAGAGCGTATGATCGGAAGCTGTAATGTGAGTATTATTGGAAATTTATTTGTTTTTTTTTTTGCAGTAATGTAACGAAACACCACAAAAATTCAAATATCTTCTTGCAAAACCTCGATTTAATTTTTTTTTTATTTAAATACGAATACAATTTCAGATCATTAATTTATATTATTTCAACAATGTTTTCTCTCGCAATTATTTAACTATTTAAAGCCCCAACGAAGTACAGAACACTTTACCTTTTTTAAAATAATTTTTTCTATAAAATACTTATTTACTATTTTTTTATCTCAATGACACTCAATGAAATCATAAAAAGTGATACCGAAAAAATTTAAATTATCAAATTATCAAACATCCACAAACAGTTCAAGGTCCAGCTTCCGTAGAATGCAGATAAAAACATACAAATAAATAAAATTAAACGAATCTTCAACGGAATGCCATGCCATTATTACTGTGTTGAAATTTTACTCAGGAAAATGGATATGAAACCTTAGGTGAGCGTGAAATTATATTTCTGTCAAAAAGCTCCCACCATTCACTTGCATTGTTTCACGGTGACTTTAAACTACCATATCAATAATCATTTTGCATCACATTTGAAATGAAATGATTTATTTTGGCTGCCCCATTCCGCAAACGGGTGTAATTTGGGTGGGAAACTTTTCCACAACTTTTACAACCTTGAAGCAATATGGAACGGTGTGTAAAAGCAGCAGTTGAGTAAAGTCGGTGTTCTCTTTTCCGCCCCGGTATCGTGGCAGGCAAGCGATATGTACGAGCCAGCACCAGCCATGTGTCATTTTTGTGTCCTAACGAAGTTCGACCAACAAGAACAACAAAACAAAAATACAACAAAAAAAACTCATTTCGTATTCCAGGCGGTTTCATATGTGCTTCAAGTCACTTTTTTTCCCCCTGAGGCAGACCCATTGCACTCCCCACGGTGTCGCACAGCCACATGGCGGGGGGAGGGTAGGAAACGAGGGGAGGTGTTTGGTGAGTCCAAAATGGGCATATCATTCCCGGCGCATCGACCGAAGGGGCCAACAGGGCCAACGGGCGAGAAAGAGCGAAACAAAAACAAACGTTACACATTTTTGGGACCGAGTTTTATTGAAGCACCGTCACCCAGCGCAGCATCAGCATTAGCTACATTAGCCCGGCACACCGGGTGGGAGCGCGATACATTCCACCCATCTGCCCAGCAGCAGCAGCGGCAGCAGCGGCAGCAACAGCGGCAGCATAATTTCATGCTGCGCTTGCTTGGATTACCAGCCTTTCGGAAGGGAGCAAAGAGCCGGCGCCCACCTACACCTACGCGGCGGTTCGAGCAGCGAACAAACAAATGGTCACACTTCTGTGACACGGGCGGACGGGCGAAATCGAAATCGTGAGCTGCCGCCGCGAGAGGAACGCCAGACGGCAAGCTGAAGATCATCTTACGTCCCGTGCGTGTCGTGATTTGTTTCTTTTCGTGGTTGTTTATGTTTTAGCCTGCGTGGATGTCAGACAGACGCACGCGTTTTGGTGGCGCATTATTTCTAATCGATATCGTTTTTTTTTTTTACTTTTTTGCTGTTGTTATTTGGTTAAAGTGGAGTAGAGAGCTCAAATCTATTTGTTCGATTGAAGGGGTTTTCTTTGCCGAGGTTTGCACCGTTGATCTTGTTTGATGAGTTTGAGAAATCGATGTGTTTCATCGGGGAACATTGTGTTTTCTCACAGTTTTGTTACGGTTGTCATTGTTCGTGTATTGAAATTGTTGTAAATCGTGAATGCAAATTTTCATTATTGGTCATTATTTGTGAAAAATTAAAAAAAAAAAATTACCAGTAAGACGAGCCACTCATAAAAAACATCTAAAAGTATGGTAACGTTGAAGAACCCCGAATTTTGGCATAGTTGTTATTGGACTTATATATGTTTGAATATGAAAATCGTGAAATAAAATACAAAAATAAAAATGCGGTTACTGACCATTTTATAATACTTACATTTCGTTGCAATAATTTCAATAATTAAGAGCTTAAGACTTACTTTATTTTTTTTTATTTATCATCCACTTTTATCTTTGAAAAACTCGATAAGTTTTGCTTTGAAGATTCATTTTTTTAAAAGATTTATTTACGTAAATTTTTGGTCAGTTATTACCGTAAGGTAGAAAAACATTATGAACCACAGATGGAACAACAAGTGTTTGAATACTGAAGTTTTTAATACTCAAAATACTAGTGTTGATTAACAAAACATTTAATGCACCTACCTTACAAATGCATTTTTTTTTTCAAATAATTCTTAAAAAGTCACCATCTATCCGCTCCGAATCAAATTTATCCAGCTAGTATTTGTTTGCTGTGGAAATACAAACCCATACCACCTTCGATACGAGCCCACCTGGTCAACGATGCGTTTGCAATCGATATTGCTCACACTTACACAAACAAGTGGGTCGCTCCGGTCATGCTCCAAATAAAATTTGTACCAACAAAACCGGCCCTATCGACGGGTGGATTTAGAGACGGCCACGCTTAAGATTCTATTCTCCAACAGCATCAACAAACCACCGATTGTTTGCTTGTCGCCATCCCCTCATCGGTTTTTGTGAAATAAATTCGATCCGATGCAGTGCGGACGATTTCTGGGATCATCTCGAAGCGAATTTTGGGTTGGTAAAGCGAACCTGTGCGCTTTGGTTTATTTTCCTCCCTTTTCCATCTTTCATGTTTTCTTGTATAAAGTCCCACGTCTTTAAGGTTTCGTTATCTACCATCACTCTCGATGCAGTAACAATAATGGTTAATTTTGTTAAAAAGCCTTTTTGCAACAATCCTCTCACGAAGTACGTGCGCGCCTTGAGATTTCTGTCCCTGAGAACGCTGGCTACCGATTTCCAATTTGTGCTGGTGCTTGTTGGGAAACGGCACCCGTCTCGCTTGCCGTCGCATCGCTTCTCCGAGTTCCGGTTGACCAGCCCGATACTCGGGTCAACGATATGGTTCGATTCTCCGATTCGAAGAATGGGCGCCCTTAAGACTACCCTTCCGGATGAGTACTCTTGCCTTTTTATTTCCCGCTTTCCCACTTTCCCTTTCATCATTTTGTCGTCACGAGAATGCCAGGAAAACCCATTTTTCAACGCAGTAAGTGAGCCGACCGGTCCGTGCCCAAAACCATCGATGACACATTCTCGGTATTCTACGGCTCGGCGGGTAATCTTTTCGCTTTTCGCAACCTTTCGCCAGCGCGCAGCGCAAAGTGCACTTCGGTGAAAACGGAGCGACAAAGATATCAGTAAAAACGCACAAAAAAAAAATAATAACACGAAACGGAAAACCGAAATAAGCTGCTGCGATCGGAATTCAATACCATTATTAGCCCTCCCGCCACATCGTGGCCGGGTGGCAGGACCTGGTTTTTGTGGGCCGAACAAATCGAGCCTCCGGCTCTTATAGTTTTGTTACAACAATATTTTTCCTGCCCGATTCGAACGGTCAGCGGGAATGCGATGGACCGCAAAAACCGGAAAGGTCAACGTTAATGTGCCACGACCCGACGGTCCGAAGCGCTGTTTCGGTATCGGTTTTTGGGGTTTTCAGCAAAGTATGCGAGGAACTTATATTCCCACTGCGCAAAGAGCTTCATCGTTTTCAACGACGGCAAAGTGTTCACGGGAAGGACCAAACCGAACCAGCGAGGAAGGGTCGATTTAATGAAATGTTTGCTTCAGGAATCCGTGAGTGTGATTTACAAACGGGCAATTATAATGAATAAATATAGCAATGTTTGTGAGCACGCGGCATCATCTTCCTCGCCGTCCCGGGAATGAACTTGTGTAAATTGGCGTTTAAAACAGCAAAAGGGCTTTTTCGCGTGGTTCTTGTGTTTTTTTTTTACCCGGGCCTTTCGTCCTACCAAATTTCGCTCTCCTAATCGCCGCGAATGATGAAGATTCATGATGGAACATAAAATTGTAACCTGCTTCCGTCTTAAGTTTAAACGCCGCGTTCGACAAACCTGAAGTCACCGCTCGAGCGTTGGTGTTTTACTATTCTTTTTATTATTATTATTTTTTTTTTTTGGAAACACCACAGCCGCCGCTGGCAACCGGACGCCATTATGGGTGGAAGTTTTATCTGTTGCTAGTAGGCGCTGGTGGTCGGGGTGTGCGTAATTTATGTCCTACCCAATTTTGGACCGCCCGAGACACAGGTGAGCACCCCTCCCTCATGGACCGGGGTGGGTTTTTTGCTTTGTTTTCATTTGATCCGTCTTTGCCTTTTCGCTCTTCCCTTCGGGCGGCCGAGAAAGCAAGGTTTTTACTGCAAATTGCGGCCGAAGAAAATTGGGATTAAAAACATTACGCAGGGGCGAGTCGCCATGTATGCAGGATGCATAATGCCCGGTAGGCGCTGATGGAGATTTATGGGGGAGGTTTTTGAGACTGTGTACGTGCGTGGGGGGCGTGCGCACTTATGCCTGCGGATTAGCATTATCTTCAATTGCGGAGCATTACTCTCGTTAATTATGTAAATTTTTCAAACCATCTCTCCCAGGAGAGTGAAGTAATGGGAATGGTTTGTAAATATGACAAGACAGCGGATAGTAGATTCATTTTCCGTGCCGTTGGCTATCGCTGTAATAATCATTGCGGTTTTTTCTTTTGCTTTTGAAGTAAGAAATTCTCTCGCTTTACAGTATGTTTTTAATTTCCAAATAAATTGGAGAGCTTACCCATACAAGAGCCCCACTAGCTTTGTTATTTTCACACAAAACTCCAGAAACAGTTTTGACGAGGGTGCCAATTTAATTGATCTTAAGATCAGATGATTTATTTTACAGTACGAATGGGTTGGTGATATAGTTTTTTTTTTCACTAGATTTGTTACTTGCCTGTTGGTTTAATGTTGACCCAGTATTTTTTTTCAATTGATACTAGATTTGAGTAACTACAAATAAAAAAGTAATTTTAAACAAAGCAAGTAAAACACAACATTCGAAAAAAAAATGGAAATATATCTGTAGCAAAAAAAAAAAGTGGTACGTTGCATATTCTCTCCAAGCCAACTAGATTTGTATTTGTGCAGTGTTTTTCACTCTCGTTAAGCCGGCTGAAATCAACCCAACAAATCCGCACCATCCTACAAAGCATTCCACTCTGTGTGAATTATGATCGTCGAAGTTACTCACCCGGGCCAGAAGTGATTACTTAGCATCCAAAACTAGCAAAGAGAATTACTCTTTACAGGAAAGTTCCATTTACCTACCGGGAGCGGAAATAAAAACAGTCCAAACACCTTGAGCCGCCCCACGGCACGGCCATTCGTAAACTGCAGAAAGCAACAGAACAACCAAACCCACGGTAAAACAAAATCCTACAAAATCCTGCACCGAACCGAACCGAAGAAGAAGATGTGGTCTGTTGAAAGAGTGGCAGCTTGTAGTTCATAAACTCGCGATAGAAACAACGTAAACTATTCCACTGGGGGAGGTTCGTTCGGTGCAAAAACCTACAGACCGCTGCCCATGATAACCGAGGACCTGTGGCTTAAGGTCCGGCTAAGAACGGGAAAGGGACAAACACTGGAAGCGGAATGAGCGAGTGAAATGAAGTACACGAATGGAGCTTCATCGTTTTTATAAATAGATCCGTGTGAAACCAGGTCCAGGGTTTTCCGGGAACCGGTAGAAAAAATGCAAAGACTTCCCCGGGACTTCCACGCAAAGGGCGAGAGACAATGTCCATGATGCCAGTCCATGTCCGGGGGAAGAAAAAAAAAACCGAGAAGAGTTGGCCAATGAGCCAGAATAAGGATACCTCATTACGATGCGTTTATAGCTCTGCCTGGTTTGGTTGGGGCTTTCCCCAATCAACGCACAGGCCGGACTCTCCAGTCTTTTCTCGCAATTAAATGTGGTTTTAATTTACATATAATAAATAGAGGTTTATGCGCTGAAATATGGCTTTTACCGTGTCTTTCCGGGGGAAATGGAAACGAAAGTTAAATGATCCAGCATTGCTGGCACGTTGCTAAGCGGGAGGGCTATGTACGGGGAGGGATGTAGTCAGAATGCACCACCAGCTGCCTTGTGGCTGGACAAAAGCTGATGCACAAGTCGAGTGGATGCATGATGAGTGTTTTATTTTTTTTTTTTTTGTTAGTGTGGTTTTGGTTACGAGCATTTAAAAATATACACTTGAAAAGAGCTTGAAAAATCCCATCCATCCCGCTGAGTACTTATATCAGCTTAATGTAGAACGAATAAGAGATTTCTGGCATAGTGGAACGCTCGCAAGATTGTAGGAGAAACAGGAGCTACTTCTCTGTTGTTAGCTAAAAAAAAAAATTGGTCGCTAATAAACACAGCGCTTTTTGTCATTCTGGATTGAAAGACAGGGCAGCAATTGATACATCGCTGGATTTTGATTGAAACTGTATGGTTTTATAATATTACTCTCACGCGCTAAAGCCAAAAAAGTCTTTCCACAAAACGTGTTTTTTTACGGAAAACTTTCGGCATTTTTTTAGCTTTAAAATCTGTGTGAAAATATTTTGTTCTATTCACTTGTGAAAAAAATTACATCCTAATTTTTTCCAAACCAACGGATCATTACACTCCCTTCTCCGCTATTCACAGCCACTCGACGCGGCCTAAACGGTTAACTGACTTGCTCTCCCGTGTAATCCTATGCAAAATACTTCCTTCCCTGAGCATCCGAATGTTGATTTCCTCCGTTTTACGTGATGCTTCACGGTGGAGCGCAAAAATTCCTAAAACCAACAGTCGGTTTGCCACGTTGACGACCATTGTTCCTTCCCGAGCCGGGGGGTTTCGGATTTCTGCAGCTAGTTTTGGGCAAATCTTTCCGGCTTTCATACGGTTTGCGTGTGTTGGAGCGGAGTAAGAAGAGCGGTAGTAATTAAATGCGCTTTCCACTCTATGAAGGCTTCATGGCTTATTCATGTCCCGAACCGTGGCTACCGCGTCCTTTTGACCCGAACACGGACGTGCACATGTTTCCCGCGCTGTAAACGAGTGATTTTTTTTTAGTTGTTGTTGCAAAACTCCTCGGTTTTTCTGTATGCACCATGATTTAAGAAAAAAAAATTGACAAAAAATACCGTACCCACAGCAGAAGATAGGTCAGGACATGAGTAGGAAGTGGCCGTTGGGAAGTATAATTTTCCATCCAACTAGTCCTGTACGGTGCGGAGCGAATGGTGGTAAATGTACGACCCGTGCCTAAGTGACTGTGCATGGAGCAAGAAATTTTCCCGTAAAAAAACGGAAAAGCCAAAACCTTTTGTTACCCTCCCTGACCAGTTACCCTCCCGCCGCCGCCTGCCATGCTGAGCCGCGATCATTTATGGGGATTAAAAAACAAAACCCCCCGCAGCCACCCAACCTCCGGTGGCGCAGCTCGGATGGAAACAGGAGACTAGAGAATATAATAACAAAAAAGAAAACCCGCCCCGGGCGAAGGCTTCCGGCGGCCTTCACATAAGTGCGGGCGAATGATGGAAAATTGCTGGATTATGCAGCCGCGGGACGCCGACGGTGCCGATGTCACAAAAATCACGAATGTCGCACGGTGGATGTTGTGCAGTGTTGGGAAGCGTTCGTTCTACGATGCGCCCCCAAAACGGGAGCGCAATAAAGAAAAGGCACCAAGGCTGACGGACGGACGCGCCGCCGGTGCAGCGGAACACTGAACGAGCAGAGCAGAAAAGAATTAATAATTCGTACAGCACCATTCGTGCAGCTTAACGTTTTATCGCATTTTTGCATTTTATGAACTCCATTCGGCTAAATTGACCAGGACAAAGGGAGCGAAGAAAAAAAAAACGAAACATCGCCACTGCAAACATCACAGAGATAATGAAATTTTCACACACCATTTTCGCCGTTTTGTCGTGCTCGATTAAAACCGACACTGGTGGGGTGAAGGGAAGCAGGTTGAAGTAAATCCGGGGCGGTAGGATGAAATTAAAAAAAAAAAGAAAAGTCAACCCAACAAACGTCCGCTAAACCCGCCGGCCACGGTGAGACGATTGCTATGACGGTGTCATTTAGGAAATGGGTGCGATGAAATCAAATGACTCGTGCTGCTTAAATGCTTGGCGTTTTCATTGCGGGATTGATTTTGCTGCTAGTGTTGTTGTTCGTAATTGTTGTACTCTCGCTGAGACGGTTGGCAAAAAGCAATGTCATTGAAATCGTTTGCTTTTTAATACACCAAGAACGGCCTGAAAGTTTTATTTGCAATTGGGATTTATTATTTAAAGAAGCAAAAATGAAAAACAATTTAAATATATTGATATTTTGATATTGTTGGGGTATGTTACATTTGCACTCTATCTGTCTAATCTGTACCATTCATTTCGCGCGTACTCTAAAGCTTCCAACAGCCTTTTCCAGGACTCGATACATGGCATAAAAATGTAATAAATATGACAAATTGAATTAAAATGATATCGGTGTCAAAATGTTACCAAAGCAGCATTTTATAAAGAATATAATTTTGTTCCTTTGTTTTTTTGTTTAGAACATCATTTTTAAATTTAAAATAAATTTGTTCAGAACAGTAAAATTGTCCTTAAAATGATCAAGTCATACAAGACCCTAAAAAACAAATCAAATCAAACATAGAATGACCGTTGACCGTATTTTTGTCCAAATGGAACAATCATTTGAAGAAAAAACTACAAACAGGTGTTCTCAAATGTCTTCAACTTTATGTGTCCTGCAATCAAGCTGCATCGAAAGCAACAGTTCATTTACGTTCGCTTAATGATTGCATCATAAAATGAATGAATGTTTTGCTCCCTCCAAATGCTCTTTTCTAACGCCAAACTTAGAATAATTGCTACTTTCACTAATGGCTCGACACGGTTTGTCAACTAAACGTTAGCTCGCATCGTGAAAAAAAACGTCAATCAACACAACGCATCCAAAACGACACAATAAATCGGACCCGGTCCGGATCGGCGATCGGCGATTTGCGTTAAATTGAATCGACGACTTTATTAGGTCGCTTTATGAGGTGACAGTAACAAAAAGAAAAATCGTATCGCTTATCGCTCCACCTCTCCCGGTGCTAACTAATTACTTTACGATTCGGCTGTCCAAAAAAAAAAAAAAAACACCCGCACGGAAAGCAAGGAATTTTACGACGAGTCCCCATCCTGCACGTTCGCTTTTCCGTGGCACGAGGTAAAGAAAACCAGCAACTACAGAAACCCCTTTCGAATGGTTTTCCCCAACCGCTGACGGTTTGATGGGACGTCAAATGAGCGACCGAATGGTCGAGTTTAGCGGTTGCAGCTGCCAGCGAGGAGAACCGTCGCAACACTTACCGGCCAGCGCGAGCACAACAGCGGCCGCGAACGAAATGGCCACAATCCAGCGATTCAGATTCCTTCGCACGTGCGCCATCGTACGGGAATTTTCACTGCTCCATAAACGGCCCGAAAGCGGAGGAATACACAGACACACGCGGTTACGGGCACTTGGGCTTCGGGACCGTTTTCGATGGCACGAAGGAATAGGACACACGCTCAATCGACACTCACTGCACACGTTTCAGCCATATAAAAACTATTTTAAAAAATCATTACAGAAACACTAGATGAGAACGGCTAATGGTACTTTTACGAAGCGTAAATCGACCTAAATCTAAATTGAAAGCCAAGTTTCGTGGAAGATCCTACACGATCACACGATCACACGATGAATCAACGCGCCCGAGTCGAACAGTGCTGGCGGAATGTTAATTAGCTTCACTGGTCGCCAATTTTTGCAACAAGTAAGGAAAAAAAACCACACACGTCTGCAGAAACGATCAACCGAGAGCCACCTTCCGGGCAATGTATCCAGCAGATGCCACCCGGCGATGGGTGACTAACGAAAGTGACCTCCTACGAACAACTCGACGACGGTTCAAACCAACTCGAACTCGAACCAACCCGTACCAACCGATCGCGATCGCGCACTGAAGCCGACTGGGCCGGCGGTCGTCACCGATCGGATCATTTGTACGGTGGAAACGACAATCGTCGCGGCCGGGCGGCACTGTAATCCCGTGGAATGACATTAGCGCCGCGGGAGCGATCTACCTCCCCATCCCGGTGACGTGCGAGTGTGTGTGTGTGTGTGTGTGTGTGTAGGCGAGATACTCTCCATCGATACGCTAATCTGTGGTACCAGGTCGCCTCCGTCGGTTGGTCAGACGAGGAAGAGGTGAAGCGGTTTCTTCGGTCACTTCGCTCACTTCAACTTTGGGTGATGTTTTATACACCGACTCTGCCCCCAAAAGGGGTGATTTTCGGGCGACTTCTACAACAGGAAAGATAGCAAAACATGGTCCTTCGTGGTGGACAAGTAGCCGGGAGCTAATGAGAATTTTCTCCTATGTTTGAAATTTGGGTTTGTTCTTCTTTTACAGTTTTAGCAAATATAACTCATCATTTGAGGAAGAACTGCGTGCTCTTCACAAATGTTGTGCTCAGTTTTGTATTACAAAATTGGTTTACAAGCTGGAGCTAATTTATTTAAGTCCAATATTCTGTTCAATATTTAAAAATATTCAATTTATTTGAAAAATAGCTATTATTCAACATGATTAAATATATACTCGAACTCAGAAATATGGGAAAGAAAGCAAGTCTTGGTTCTTCGAACCGTACTTTTTGGCATTGCTTCTTTCATATGTTTAAAACGAATAATAGAAAATCAAATCTTTTGTTCTCACACACCAATCACTTAAACAAACTTTTGTTTACAAAATACGCATCTTCTAACAAACATTATGTTTCCATCTTGTTTTCTTACCCACTTCTTTCACATTCCTAGTCACTCGAGAAGCGTATAAATTATGATTCCGCTATCAAGCCAACTCAATTAAACGACGTGATCTTCACACGGCCAACTTCATGCGATCAAAAAGATGACCAAGATTACACCGCCCCGTTTGCCGCGTGGCTCACAACGAAAGGGCTGTATGCGAAGGGACCCCATTCATAAGGCCACTTGCATAAGGCCACGTGGGCTCGACGCTGGGGGTGCAGATAAAACCATTCGGTGGGGTGTGTCTGAGGTAGCGAGAGAACGTATCTTCGCTTCCCCGCGTGCGGCTCATAAACATACGCAGCTAATGGATGACAAAATTGAATCAAAGGCATATTTTATTAGGCGATAGAAATTATGTCACACCTCCGGGGTGGCGTTGCCGGTCGCGCTGCTTTATGGAGCACTCGGCAACGCCAGCATGCCCGCCGGTGGGATCGGGTCTTCCCGGCGATATAGTTTTCCGACGCCCCGGAAGGTGTCGGGTTACATGCGAATGTATCGCTCAACATGAGCTTTAGGTGTGCTTTCTCATTTTCAGGTTCTTTTGTATTTTATCGTAGAACATAAAAAGCAAAAGAAAATTGTAATTACCTTTTCGAAGTGATGTTTTTGAGCTTACCTATCAGTGAGTATTATGTTCTATAAGTTTTTGTTCTTATAGTTAAAAATAATATGTTCAAAAAAGCAACAAAAGTGGATTCAAAATCTCTACTACCCTCATCACTCAGGAAAACAATAGGTTTAATTCATAAACTGAATGTTTCTAACACTTGATTAAAATATAAATAAATAAAGAAATGTTATTCATTCATATTTATTTGGCTAGCCTCATTCATTCATCCAATCACAAACATGAGAAAATCGCCTCTTTAACACCTGATACCTCACATGAAACTCCCTCAGTGAAAGCTGTACCAGGTTGCACCTGATGCAATTCTCACGACTCCTCCCCGTACAAACACAAACGAACCGCCAGCTGTTTGTGTTAACCTTTCCCCTTTCGCCGTCGGCCCACCGCAGGTTTTCACACCGGGCTCCGACGTTCGCCGGAAGCCGAAGGAGATGAGCTAATTTGCGAAAATTATGACGGTGCCTAGCAGATAAAGGGACGGCAAGAAGTCACCAAGTCTTCGTCAACGCGCCTACGCACCATCATTCGTTTGTGACAGTTTCCAGCACAGTTTCCACCGCCACCACCACCACCATATGTAGCTGCATCATGATTCATGGGCAATAATTTGCGTGCGTTACGCCGGCACACGCGGGATATATAAAATATTGAACGCATTTTATTAAGTCCGAAAACTTCCGCCGGCCACGGGGCAGTAAATTTTCCTAAAACGAGAAGCCCACCAACGCCGCCCCAAACCGTCGGAGCGATTAGCATATTTATGAAAGCCGAATCGTGTTGTTCGCCTGCCAAAAATTCGCGCCAAGCTGGGAAGCAGCCGCATTAATAGAGGCGTCGCAAACGGGGTCGCAAAAAAAACATACACAGAAACGGACGACGGAACGAACGGATGACCAGTGTTTGGTGGAAAGATTTACAACGCTGATTATGTTTGAATGAAATGTGCGCCATCGATCTTGCTGGCGCTTGGGCGAACTCTTTTGGTGTGGCTGAAGCCTAAAGATGAATGGACGACTGGGCGAGATTATTGCAGTTTGATGACGTCATGACACGTTGTTCTTGGAAAGCTTCGGGAACGATTTATTCATACTTAAGTTAGTGATAATGAAGATATTCAATCGTCTTTTTTATTATCAACAGAAATTAAATTGAAATGTGATGTTCAGCATTGATATGACCGTTGGACCGTTGAATATATACTATGGACCGTTAAAATGGTAGTAGTCAAAACGTCTTTAAAAATGATTCATTGAAAAAAAATTACCAACGAAGATTTAAATTCCTGAAAAAAGGTTCTTAAGCTCACTATCTTAATCATAAATAGCAAAACGACCAAACATGTTTCAAAATCTCTCGAATCGTCGAACGAACGAATCACACGAAGGGAAGAGTATTATTGGGAGACTGTTGGTCTTTTAATTTTTGCAATCGGTTAGCTATAATTGTTTCCAAAATAAAGTATTAAATTCAGAATACATTTTTTGATTAATCGACCTTCCCAAATTGACAACATTTTTTCAAAAGTAACAACTTTCAAAATTACCAATGAAACATTTGAAATAATTGGAACCAAATCGAAATATTTCAATTATTTGAAATATATCACAACGCTTAAAACATGTGGTCCGCAATCTGAATCGTTTGAAAACGCTTTATCCGTTAAGTTTCAATTGTGACCACTAGAGGTCGCACCAACAATGGCTTTTACAGTGGTGTACAATTTGTGCAGTGTATTTCCAAATTAAAAAAGCCCTTTTTTAATTTGAAAATAGTGTGGATTTACTAAATCACCATCAAACAAATAAAATGGGACCAACAATATAAAACATAATTCTATTTTGCTAAAGATTGGCTATCAAATTTGTTACACACTTCGTGCGCAAACAAATTTGTATAAGTTTGGTGCATTTTCGTGTTGAAAATTTTTCTTTTAGTCATTTCGTTCATATAATAAATTGTTCATATTCACACTCCTTTCTTTTTTATCTCGTTATAGACCTGGTAAGAGTCTATAAGTAACGTATTAGAACGTAAAATGTATCCGTTTCGTAGATCCTTTAGATTTTATCCATTGTACAAAATAAGCACAATTGAAAAGCACAGAAAATCTCCACCTCTACAGTTCTACGCACCTTGCGCCACGAACACCAGTGCTTTACAAAACCAATCGTGCGTGTGTGGTTAGCCGCACGAAAACAGCATCCAGGCAGCGTAAGGAGGGAAAGGCTATACGTTTTTCATTACGATAATGTATGTGTGTGTGTGTGTCACCCGTTGGTGGATTTTTTTTACCAAAACCCGACATACGCCATTTCGATCGTTCAGTGCGCGCCCAAATTTTCCAATCACCATGATGAAGTGGAAGTACCGAACGTGCTGAGTGGATGAAGGTGGACGGTCGAAGAGAGGAGGAACATTCCGGAACAACCTAAGCACCTTTCGTCGCCGGATTCAGGTTAGCTTGCATCGGTTCATTTGAAAGTGTAGTTGTGTGTGTGTATGTGCATAAATGCGTGAGGAGTTTTCCATCTTTATCATCCATCCACTTCGATCAAAAGAGTCGCTTGATGCACGTTTAACGAAATTTACCGCGAAAACTATTTGGACTTTGGTGCAAAAAGGACTCCCGCCACCAAAGCATCCCCGCTACCTTCACAGTGGCAATAAATTTCTACAACTTCGATCAACCAAACCACCCACCGTCCTGATAGGCATAAAATTCTCCGCACGAGAAAAAAAACACACACACACGATGAATGAATATCGCTGCGTCGCTTGTTACACTCCTTCTTCAGCCGTTCGCTCGGTGGTAGCAGGTCTCCCAGCAGTCATAATTTCATCTCCAATTTATTATCCACGCGAAAACATGCCACCCATAAAGCGTGCATGATGATAACGAAATGAAAGCGAGTATAACCGTAACCACAAAAAAAACACGCGGCAAGTGTTTCCGGTTTTCTAGCACTCCTCGGACTGCTTCTTATGTTCACATTCCTTCCCATTTTCCCTCGATGCTACCGGGATCGATTTCGGGATGCGTTCCCCAAAGTGAGGATGAGGTGACGGATAGACCCTTTCCATTCACCCTTATCATTATCCTTCCGCTTTTCTTTCGGTGTTGGAGACGCGGTCGTGCGCGCCTAGTGTGGCTCTTGAGAAGGCTACGGTTTTTATGTTGGCCATTGTGATGTTGGTAGTAGCAAAAAAAAAAGAAGCAACAAAAAAATTCCCCCCTGTCTCCCAATGCATCGAGATAGCATAATTTGCTTTCGAGCTGGTGCGGAAAACTCTTCACAATGACAAAGGATGGTTGCGATGGTGGTTAAGTTAATGCGTTACTGATGATGGGTTTCGGGTGAGTTAATGCGAATCTTGAGAGGTGCTACGTAACAAAAAAGCTGCAATTTTGAACGGGGATGATCGGGAGACTGGGGAATTGTTAATAGGGTGAGCAATTTTTGTTTTATTTTTTATTATTATTATATACTAGATCGACAGGTTGGATGATAGTTTCGAGTGCGAGGTTTACCTTACTCAAACGAACAATTCATTGTGCAACTGTGCAACTTAAATTAGGTAATAGTCTGAGTAAGACGGAAAGGATATCCAACTGAAAGGATTATCTGTTCTTGAAAAAGAATACTTGTAAGCTGATTCAGAACATATATGCCTAAAAGTATGCAATAAGTATTACACAAACTCTTCAATACGCCCAATAACGATACGATCATGCTAATTATTGAATATTTCCAGAATGCGAAATTATTCAACCTGATTGTATACATCTTATTTTATTAATACTGAGAGAAAATGGAAAAATTAATCAAGCAGGAATATAGGGCATCAACTTTGGATCACATCCTAAACCGATTGGAATAATATAAAAAACCAAGAAAGACTTATACTTAACAAAATCTTCCAACATCTTAACCAATGGTAATAGAAAAGTGTGATCGGTATCCACACACAGGCACGCAATCTCGTAAGCCTACCACTGATTTAAAACATAAAAAAAATAACAACCCGCACCCGACAGCAAGCGCCAGGATCAAAGTGACGCCATCGCTCCGCTTCACCGTTGCAGGCAAAATTCGCTGGAATTTCTGCGTCCGTTTGAAAGTTTCCATTCTACGAAATATGTCTACTATGCCGGGAACGCTGCCACCCTTCCGCCGTTTGCTTGCCCTCACATGCACGGAAAACGCACGGTTCGGTGGCCGGCCCGCGTCATCCGGGAGACCGTCGCTGGTCGGTGTTTTTCCGGAGTTTGACGGTGCCGGTGAGGATGGAACCCAGGTGTTATGTAAGTCCGGGGCCGGGAGCTTTTTGAAGGTCATTAATTTCGGTTACATAATGCGGAAAGGGGTTTGACAAATTTACAAAATGCACTTCAGCAGTAGTTGAGTTATTTTTCAGAAAAAAACCAAGAAAAATCCATGAAAACTTTGTTACAGTTATAAAAAAAATTATTAAGTCGTCAGGTGTCCGATTTCCGCGCTCAAACAAGATGGATAATGTATAAAAAAATAAAGTAAAACAAACGGAAGCCTCCTTTCGCTGGATGGTTAACCAACATTTCACTGAGGAAGGGAAAGCAGGACTCATTTGAGCGGAATGCGGCTCGCACAGCAGCGGCAGCAGCAGTGCAGTGCTGCTGACAAACGCTTACAAAAACGTGCGATGGAAGAGGTCGAGAGTCAGCCGCACCCGTCGGATAACCTACATACCGTGCGTTAGTAGCCCGATTCCCGTAGTATCCGATTTCGGCGTTACATCGAAAGAGAAAGAGAGCGGGAAGGAGCACACTTTGAGACGAGAGCGAGCTCACGCACGCGTCTCTCTCGCTCTCCGGGTTTGAATAGAGTTTTTTAATGTCACCCAACTGATAATAAGGCAGCAGATAGTACAACACCCGTCGCTACTACGCTGGGACAGGCAAAATGCACCACTACGTTCGCGTACGACTGTCAGTGTCAAATATTGGTAGACGTATAAACGTCTAGTAGAAACGTTTAGTGGCACCGACTGTAAACAACCGACTAACTGAGATGCGATAAGCTTCCTTCTCTTTCTCTCTCTCTCGCTCATTCAAACAATCGCTCTCACGCAATCTCGCTGTCTCTCCCGCCCATTTGGAAGAACACCCGATGGCACACGAGCACGGGCCACCGATTACGCCAGCGTCCTCATCGTCGTTTCGGTCGCGGCGACCAAGAACGCCAAACTAAATAAGTAAACTATTTATACTCTCCGTGGCCGTGTGTGGATGAACACGGACGCACCCTCAGCGGTCGAGCCAGCCAGCAGCAGTCAGGCGACAGTCGTCGGAGTTAGACGGAGAGCAGCAGCAGCATCAGCAGCAGCACCGAGTGAGTGTAAAACGCAACGGTGTGACTCCTTCCTTAAGGGTGTGTGAGGTGAATAATGTTGCGTGCCCGTGTTGTTCGTGCGTTGCGAAAGCGAAGATTACAGTAGATGCGTTGAACGGGCGATTGCCAGCGAGACCGTGTGATCGTGCCGTGTAAGATGGGAAAGCCGCGTTTCGAAAACATAC
>JXWZ01006541.1:0-13363 GCA_000956215.1 Anopheles farauti No. 4 | reverse complement strand
GAGAGTTATGAGCCGTCCATTCCGCAGCCGGTTTATGACGCGAAAGATGTATCGTGTCCATCGATCGTCCCGAAACATCCTTGCAGTCAAACCGAACATTTGGAAGATCGATTTGGAGTATTTCTGTCTGAAGTTCCGTCCTCGGGACGGTTGTTTGGACGGTGGAGCAACGAGTTGCTTCCCAGCCCAATAGTGGTTCGCTGCGGTACGATAGAGATTCTGTCGGGAGATCATCGAGCGTCGGTAAATGGGCTAGTTAAGTTTTATGAGACCCATAAAGATTTGATCAAATCACTGACCGCGGGCGAGATTAGTTCGGCTTCCTCGGCGTAAAAGAAAAAAAAAACGCGAGCGCACTCCGTTCCGTTTCGCGGTGTCGGTGCGGAGGAGGAAGAGTCTTTTTAAGGAACCTCCTGTGCTAATTTAATGACAGTTATGATTATGCGCGACAAACGGCACGATTTGTAGCTTTTTTTATTTTATTTCGACAAAATGTTTTGTTATTTTGCAGCACTTGGAAGAGCTGGTAGAATTAATTTCACATAGATTGCGGTTTTTTATGAGTCACATATTGTTTAAGCTGCTATAGAATATATTTTCTCAAACAGAAAGCAGGAAAGGTATTCACAATCATAAACATTTGTAGTAGTGGTATCTGACTAGAGATGGCGCCACTTTATTCAGGTTACAGAGATTCATTTTTCCTGTGGCTGCTATGGATTTATTTTCTTTTTGTACAGATTTGTAAATTTTCTTAATTTATAAACAAATCAGCCATAATGTTTCTCTAGCTTCGAACGAATAATATACAAATAGGTTGTAATTTATTTTGAAAACATAGCCGTTTTTAATTTCCACAAAACAAAGTTGCACGACTGTAATATTTTTAAATTAATATCAACATTAACATTCGTCCCGGTATGAGTTGTGAATCACGGAAATTAAGATACTCGCTCTCGAATTTTTCTCCCTTCTCCTGCTCTTCCTCTACCGATGGCATCCAAGAATGTTCCGTGCGTGAGGATATCAAAGTGTCATTAATTGATGATTCAATTCCTAAAACCCACCGGCCGGTGCAACAACTCACCACGAGTGACTTTATTTAAAGACACGATCGCCGCGAAACAACCACCACCGTCGAACCGATCGACCGATCCGGTGGTCCCGATAAACCCGCATCCCGAGTCCCGTGTCTGTGAGAAAAAAGGAAGTTTCGGACGGACGGGCTGAAAGTGGAGATTAGTGCGCGAAGATTAGGCGTTGACAGGAAATGGCTTCACTCCTCCCGCGCGGCCGCACGCTAATGTGGAGCCTTGTATGCGGCTGCTGAAGCTGCTGTTCGGATGCCGAGTAGGTTTTGGGATAAATCGAAAATTTATTCAAATCGCTCAGCTCACCGGACCCGATCGCCGCGGGTCAATGGGTTGCTTTGGAGATTTTTTTTTTGTATTTTGGTTGGTTTTCTTCACCGTTCTCCGTTCTCGTGGCAAACCGCGGGACAGATTATTCCGGGTGGTGCCGAACGCAGATGGTGCGGGGTGCTTGTATTAGAATTTATGCGATTACTACCGCCGGTGGAATGTGTGAGAGAGAATCTCGCGAATCTTGGAATCCTTATCTTGGTAGCGAAATCTTCGACCGAAACGTCCATTTTTTGTGTCGCGGTGGTGGAGAAATATTGACGTGAATCTCATTACCAGCTATTAATGATGGCTGAAGAGTTATCACCTCTGTTGGGGTATTTTTTAAACGCTCCTGGCAGTTGGAAAGTCTACAGAGTGCGAGCAGATTCGACCACGGCAAACGAAGAAATAGGTCACCTCGTCGAACCCAAGTTGTGGTGTCTAACAAATCTCTTTTTTGCAAGGGAACACATCGGCCAGGATTGGGTAACCTCAAGGGGTCGCATTCGGGCGGAGCCGAACGCGATCCGCGGGAAACGCACGGATCGCCTCCGGCCAAAATCTACCTATAGCAACACACCGTTTACCCTTCGGAGGTCACTCGTTTTCCCAGCCGCTGGCGGTCCCTGCACGACACACGAACACACGTTTGTCACATGGCGCATGGGTTCCCGCCCATCGGCCAGCGGTAGATCCTGGATCCGGCGGAACCGGTGACGGACCACCCGTCGGGATAATGCGCCGGTATCGGGAAGCACCGCTTGTTGACGCTACATCTCAATTACTCAATGCGACCCGCAAACACAACCAAGGGGGAAGGAAAACAGACGGAAAAACATATTTTCCTGTTATTGTAAGCCATTGTTTGTGTCGGTTTTGTGTCTGCCCGGGGATTAAGGAACCGGGTTGAGGTACTTCCGCGGCCCGCTCCACGGGGCGTCTTGCTCTCGGTTGTGAACCTTTGCAAAAAAAAAAACACAACAACACGGGGCTGGTCCGATGTTTCCGATACGAGCGTTCTCTACACGAGACGTGGGGAACGATTGAATAAATTCGATAATTATGGTATTTGTTTAAGGATAAACACTGTCACGCATGATTTCGGGGAGGATTTCGTGCCGTTGTTGCCGGTTCGATCGATGGCGTATGGGAAACGTATTGGGATGAGTTGCTCGACCGGTGTCAAGGTGTCGGTAGGGCTGTGGTTTGTTTGGGAAACGAGATGATCCCCGCCGCTCGGAACGGTCTTGCCCGAGGGTTGTACGTTTCAGCTTCCCGTGGGGGAAACACCTTTCACCTGGCAGGATCGTTCGTGTCGAACACATCGCGAGGAACGGAGGAGGGTTACACACGCTGCACGAACCGGGGTTTTTCTTTTTTTTTTTGTGGAACCCCCGTTCCGTCCGGTCCGTGCACAACTTTACGGCTGACAAGAATTTTTGTGATCATATTTTTACGACACCCCTCGTTTTCGGGACTTTATTTGGACCATCGTTCATTTTCGTTGCCCGGCGTTGGACGGCAAACGCGCCGTTGAGTGTTATTTGCATAATCAGCACGTTCCGCCGGTGGAGCGGCCATAAACTGCACTCCATAAAGTGCCCGGTTCACCGTGGGCGTAGTGAGCAGCTCGGTCCAGCTAGTTGCTGGTTGCTAGTTTGTGCAGTCCTGTTGCGACTGCCACGGCGCCTCGCAACGATGTTTCGAAATCGTAATCGGATATCTCGCCGGCCGGTAAGATCCTTATCGAGGTTCCTGCGGTGCCCGCAGGATTCACCCGTTACAAACACGTGTAAATATATATCATCCGTTACGATGATGATGCTGTCGCTGTGCTGGTGCTGCTTCTGCTGCTGGCCAGTGCACGGTGAGCATGTGAGGATATGCTTTACAAACCACAAAGTCGAGTGAGTCACGGCACCGCTACGATCTGCGAGGCTTTAAAAACGTATGATTTATGCTGCTGCAACATTCGGCACCGCCGTTCGACCCTACACGGTTGTGCCGCAGTATTATGTGATGCAGATTCTTCGCACACCGCATGATAAGGCACACACATACCGAAAGCCAGGATCATCTGATCTCGCGGGGACTCCGGAGATATCACCGGCCGATCACCCTGGCCGACGCATAAAACTCTCATCCGATGCCGGACCGCCGGACTGCCCGATCGACGGTTTCGTTATTCGTGCGTGCTTTTTTAACCCCTCTTCCGCATCCCCATTTGTGTCACGATCGAAATCCATGCCCTCGATCGTTCCTGCGTCCAGCGCGACCTTGCGACGCGAACCAAAACGCAGCAAAACATCAGCGGTATCACATTTCCTGCAGTCCGAAACCGTCCGTTTGCGTCCGCACGGTACGGTTGGGAAGTTGGGAAAATCACCCAATAAATTAAAACGTGGCGTTCCCCTCCCGCCCCCTCCTCCTTTCCCTTTTCTTTCCACCATTCGCCACACACTTCGAAATGCAGTTCGTCGCACCGGCCCATACACGTTGGCGCGGCTGTAAATCACACATTTTACTAGCCAGCCAGTCGGAGTGCGCTGGGAAAAAAAGATCACCGTACAGCAAGACACCCGATGCAAGATTACCTGGCGACATTATGGTCGTCTAAATGCGAGCGCTCTCGGCTCCCGGTTCCCGGTTCCCTGGGTCCAAAATCTGACTATCAAATCAGGTGGAAGGTTGTGCTAGGAGTAGCGAAAAAAAAAACATCGAAAATTCATTCCTCCACCCAGACACCAGTAGACGCGGAATTATTCTATAAAGCTAATTTATAATTCAATACACCGTCCCAACGTTGGCAGCATTCGGGAATGGGAGTGAACGGTTTACCACGGGTTCCAAAGTTTTCCACTGCGACAGGTTCACCACGAACTGCTTGTCGCTTGTTTCCAAGCCCGAACACAAGCCGAGGACAACAACATGGACATATCTTTGTTTCTGTTCTTGTCGTGTCGTTCGACCGACCCATCTTCCCAAACCGCCATGTCGGTTTTTTTTCCCCAGTGGACAAGACAAGCAGCAGCAGCAGCAGCATGCTAAGCGAGATCATACGGCTTGTAGCCGGGGTTGTGTCGTTTTAGTGAGTTGTTTAGCGGTTATCAGTTTCCCATCAGCAGCAAGCAGCAGCAGCAGCAGCAGCATCAAAACCCCTTACCTTCCCGAGCTGCCCCGTGTGCGACAGATATCATCGCTATCGGTCTACACCATCGGGCGGGCGCTTTCCACATTCCCATGCGCAGCGCTAGCGCTGTAACCGGGCCCCCATAGACAGAACGTCTCGTTTTTATTATCATTTTATAAGAAAATCAATAAAAAATATCTTAATTTTAGATCTCACTCCTTCCTTCTGCGCCCTGCTTCGGGGTTGAGCGCAGGTTGAGCGCGTACAAACCCGAACGCAGCGCTGCTAATGGTGATTTGTGTGTGCGGACGCGCGTGTCTCTCGGCCAAGCCATATCGCAGCGTCCTCCTTCCGAGCCTACTGCTTTGGTGGCTTTGGGGAATCGTTTAGGGAAATAATTTACGGTTATTATTGCGCGTGAGTGATCTCCATTCGTGAAACAAAATGGAAACAAAATCTCCGCCCGGGTGTTGGATTGCTCTGTAGATCGAGTAGCCGATAGGTGATAGCCGGTGCCGGATAGTGTTGGTGATAAAGCGGTGCTAGGAACGCTTGCTGTAACCAACCAACCTTTTTTTTTTGTTCCGTGCATGCGACGGGGAAAGGTTTTGGTTTTCATTCCGGGAAATTCGCTTCGCACAGACGAAAGGTCGATCATGTAACAAATCTACACGGCCCGGTTACATCCCACATGGCAGCTTTCGTTGGTTTTATTCGAGGCCGAAAAGTTCGTCTTTCGGAGGGGATCGACGCTTCCAGCGCAAGATTTATTCGCCGCTCACACCCGGCGACGGGAATATATTGGGACGTTAAAGCTTTGTCACAATATTTGTCGCTCGATGGGCTGATTTAGTGCAATTAAGTGCAACGGTGCCGGACTTTGGCCGCGAGCGGGAAGATTTACACCTGCGTTCGCCGTGCAGTATTCAATGGTGTCGTTTGCGTGCTGGTGCATCGCTGGGTTACGTTTTGAAGCTTTTTCTTTCGAATTTCAGTACGCTCAAGATTTAGTTTTATTCACATGCCCACGTTCGGGGTAATAAAAACTATTCATAGGCCATTTAGTGGTCGTAAAAGCGTGTGTGTGTGTGCGGAGCGTGCGCATTGATCCATAAATTCATGTTCTTCGTGGCTGATTTCGTGAATATGAGTCTGGTCGCCAGGGTCATCGTAAAGCTGTTTGGCGAACGGCCAACGGCCATGGCTGTTGGAGACGATATTTCGCGAACGGAGTTTTCTTTTTTTCCTGTTTAAAGGAAGTAACAAAGCTGTTTTTTTATACAGTACTTTTTGCATTATGGTTGTGTGGAACGCTTGATCAGCCGATCAAGCAGAACCGATGCGGCCGAAGAAGCGAGTGTTTTCCTACAAAGAATTATTTCGCATTCCACTAGCTTCGTTTGGAAGAATACTATTTGAACATTGAACGTACTTTCATGAGCTGTCTTATAAATCCTCGTAATGATGCTTCTGCTTTTGCGATGATTTTATATTCCAACCCATACTGAGGGTAAAAAAATAGCAAAGAAAAAAAAAACACTAAATTAAACGATCGCTCCAGTGCGTCTAGTGTACCAGAACGCGATGCCCCAGACGCAACTTAAGGCGCTTGTAAAATGCGTCCACCGACGTTGTGCGAGCATTTAAACGCATCTTGGGCACATTTCCGAAAGTCATAAAGCTTAAATTTACGACAAATAAATCATTCCACGGCAAGGCGCGCGCGGCTCAGACCCCGGGGTTGGGAGGAACAGCGAGGGGAAAGGCATAAAAATGTTGCAGAATGGATTAAAAAAAAAAAATCTACGTACCGGTGTTGCTACACAGGCGCAACTAAGCGAAATGAGTTGAGCGACTGCGGCCATTCTACGCAGCAGTCAGTCAGTCATTCAGTCCAAAGACGAACTTGATCCGGTGTGGCGTTGTAAAGAGATAGAGGAAAAAAAGAGAGAGAGAGAGAAGAGGGAGAAGCAAAAAGAAACAAATACGATCAGCTTCTTGTACGTACAACTTGTCCGGTCCGGTCGTGGATCTTCTTGGATCCAAATCTCACCCCGAAACCGTTTGTCGCCTTAACACACCTCTTCCCTTTTCCCCCTTCCCATTCCACCAATCTCTTGTCCTGTATGTGTATGTATGTGTTCCCGAAACCGGAACGAATCCGTACGCAGGGTATGGGGATTATGATGAATGGGTCTACCCGAGACATTCGTCTTCCGTGAACGGGTACATGATTTACGGATATCTCAATTTAGATATCATATTTTACAGTTCGCCACCCTTCGGCACACCCGGCCATCATCTCTCTCCCCCTCCCCAGTGGGGCCCGGGGAGGTTAATGATAAATTTCTTCACGTGGTAGATGCCGCCAGTGCGAGGTGTTTGAGCGATGTTCCGGAGACCTTGCGAAAGACCAGACCACGACCCGTTCGTTTGGGTTGGTCGTGGTTGGGGCTGGTGCTGGAAATTTGATCCCGGTGCATCTGCGGTGTATGAGCTCGTGGGCTTGGTCTTAAAGCCCTGCCCCAACCAATCGAGGGCGCGCTCGGGAAGGAGATAAAATATCGCCCGTGCAAGTGCATTGGTGCAATTTTCCTCTTACGACAACCGAAAAAAAAGGTCTGTGATGCATCGGTATGAGGAAAATGACGACGATATGTTTTACGGTATACTTATACACACGCACAAAGGAGAACGCAGACCACAAGCTAAACTGTTTCATGCGAAAACAGGGCGACACATGTGTAGGGTGTAAATCATTGGATGCATACAGACAACAGTAAAAAACAAAAACAAACCCAAATCGTGAAAACCAACCCAATTCGGGTAATGGGTTGCACGGTTTGCTGCGGTCTCGGGATGCAAACGAACGGGGTCGCATCGAGGTGCAAGCATCGGTTGACACGGTGCGAGATGGATTTAATGTCGTGTTCCCGGAATCAGAGCAAATTTTTCATACGAATAACAAATAAAAATGCCATTCCGTGCTTTGTTTCGGGCGCGATATGGCGTCACGTTTCCCTTCCGTGGGCTTCTTCGCCGTGCAGATGGCGGTATCTGATGAATCGCCTTTAGGATGCTTCATTTTTCACGCCCGGAATGCGCGTGTGCAGGTTTTCAGATTTTCAGTATGGGGGAGGGGAACGTTTTTTTCGAGATTATGTTCTTCATGAAAAATTATTTAGCTCTAAGACGACTAAGCGGTCTATTATATATAAACGACATGTACATATTTCATAAATAAAAGTTGTTTTAAAAATCGAAAGTTTATATTTTCTATGTTTTTGATCAATTTGTCACCAATGGTCGCTTTGATTGAAGATTTGATTCTTTTCGGGACTTATTTTATGCACTTTGTTAGATTTGTTGCGTTAGTTTCTTACTGTACCTTTGTTGCGTTTACCATTGTTCCTTGAATTTTAGCTCATTCTAAACTAACCGCAGTTTAAATCGATTTTAAAAACGGCCATTAGTCTCAACGTAAAAAGTTATTTTTATGGATTAATTGTTATTTTTATAGAATTTATTAACAAAAAATCCAATATAATCTAGTAATCTAGTATCGAATATCGAACTTATACGTGGATAGCACTCATAAATAAATTTAAACTTAAAAAAGGAATATTTAAAAAAATCTTCTGTCCTAAAATTTAATTTAAACAACACAGTGTTTTGCTTGATAAAGAAATTAATTTAATAATTATGAAATTTGTAAAAATAATCTGTAGCTACTTTACTAATTTTTCATTACTTTCTTATAATTTTTTTATCCTAACTGTGTGTTGTGTGTTGTTTAGGTTAAAAAAATGTTGTTCATAAATATTCTTACATATCACCACTATGTCATACTAATGAACTTAATATGAGTGGCGCTTCCGTGGAATTTCATCGGCAAACCCTTGAGCGAATCCAGCGCCTTTCGTAGCTTGGCTCAAAAGAAACCGACCGATAAAGTGCCAGTCCGTTTTCTTCCTCCCGATGAATGTTAATTTGGGCGCAAAATTGACGTCAACGTCGGCGGCGGTGGCGGTGTAACAATGCGACCAAATTCCGCGGAAAAACTACCCCTAGGCGGCCCGTCTGTCGGCACGGAGGATGCAGCGAGCCGAGAAATATGCGCACAAACGTGGCTTCCGCGAAAGAAAAACCGTGCGGAACCGTGTGATTGTGAAAATATGATGTGCAAAATGCAAATGCATGTGGCGATGGGAACCGCGTCTGGCGTTCGTGTTTACCGCACGCTGTGCAGACGGATGGTAATGGAAAAAAATGGAATTGAATATCTGTAGGCCGGTCATTTGGACGCTTTTTGCCTTAATTCGTTTCTGGAGTGATGACTTTTTGGCTTCCACTGCTTCCACAGCGAGATAAACAAAAATTAATCGACTCGTAAGACGACCTTCTCGAAATCGATTAATCTTGCGCTGCTTAGCAACTACTTTCCCCCTGCGCACATAAAGTGGTTTCCCATAGTTTCATCTTTTTTTTGTGAGTGTGTGAAAAATCATCCCCATCATAATCTCCGCCAAACGAGACCGCTTTTGACAGCTTACCGTCGCGGAACAACCGTATGCTAGTCAAAACATGCATGAAACGGGAGCAGCGTTCGAACAAAAAAGAAACACAACGGAAAACCTTTTGCCACCTTGAATGGAACGATCTGAACGAGCTTCAAGAATAGAATGGATGGACAGTAACAGAAAAAAAAACGAAACAACCAAAAACAAACAAATACGTTAACAAAACACTGGCAACGCAAGTGGAAAAAGAAGAGCTGAAAATTGAAAAATTATGCAAATTAAATGTTAATTTTATTTAATCAACGAGTAATTTATGAATATTTGAAAAATTTGAATAAGAGACCATGTTGGAGAAGGAAGAGCAAGAGAGAGAGAGAGAGAGAGAGAGAGAGAGGCGAAAACATACGCACCGAAAAATCGCGTTCACTTCGAGTATTGAATTGTGAATTGTGTTACGGTCACGAGCATTCTCACCGCGCGCCACGCAGATTCTTTCGTCATTCTTAGCGTTTTTTTTCTTCTCTCTGGTGCGAGGTTTGATGCGCGGGTGCGCGAAGGATGTTTCGTTTTACTTACGCTCTTGCAGAATATCCCGGTCCCAGGCGTTCGGAAACACGGAAAGCCAACCAACGATCATGAGGCAAAATATACGAGGACAGCCCGCGCGATACCACTCATTTGTATGCTGAGCTTTTAATAAAGATAAGAACGAAAACGGGAAATGACTGCCCGTTCCGTTTGTGGCCGGGTGGAAAGATGAGCCTGATCGCTTTTTTCTGTTTATGGGGAGCACAGTGTTTGTTCCTTCACATTTTTATTTGTCTCCTCTCCGTTCTTTTTTCAGCCCACGGTATCCACGGGTGCTCGTTGGTGGCATTTTTCGGGTTGCGCTGCGAAGGCGAAAGTAAATGGCTCTGTTAGGAAGCTTCTGGTGGGTATGGCTGCAACTGCATGCAGCCCGACCCCAAGCTAAGGCGGGTGCTAAGTGGGTCAATTAATTTTTTCGGACACGACCGATTTATAACCCCACTTTTCGGGCGATGATTTCCGCCGTTCAGTGCGGTGGAATGGTGGTAGGGATAAAAAAGAAAAGGAAAAAAACCCCGGTAGGGCTATCGATAATGTGTCAAACTTAATAAACGGGGCAGGTGCGTTGTTTCACGCAGCCCATAAGTTAAGTCACCGCCGTTGGCCTATCGGAGATGATAAACCAGGACGTGTGAGCGATGCTCATTCTGGAAGCGCTCGTATTATCGTAATGTGGTGAAGTATGGATGCGCATTTTTTCACTCTCGTATCGTTGTGGTCGCGCAGTGGGTGAAGATGATGCTCGTTTTATCGTGCAGACCATGTAGGATTGGGATTACGAATTGATAATTATTTTCTTTTTAAAATTATTCATTAGGGAAAGGTATTTCACGCTAAGATCACGTTTAATCGTTTAAACTCTAGTGATAGTTGAACTTCCAAACTTGCAAAATTGTTTTTAATTTATGTACGAGCAAAAAGCATATATTATTAATTTATCTTATAACAAGAGTATGAAAAACTTTTTTTTTTAAATTTTGTGATCAAACTTTATTGAACAGGAAATCGTTTCCATCTTTGATAGATGGTTAAGCTTGAAAAATTGGTTTATTTGCATTCCAATAACCGTTGCAGCTTATGTTAAAAATGGCTTCAAAAAAACCAAATGCAACATCCCGTCTCACTTGCTGCTGTTTCTCACAAACCATCCACGTCCATCGTTCGGAATGCCCGGTGGCCATTAACTGTGAATGTTTACAGCTTCATGGCGTGGGCCATTTTATATCGGGACGTCTGTCCTCGGCTACCCGACTACCCTGGAAACACCCTGCCGTGAACCAGTGAAGGTGTCTTTGTTCGGCGAGGAGTGAATTAGTTAGACAAACAAATGGCCCTCCAAAGATGGTCGACAGCTCGTTTCGGAGGCTGCTAGGAAGGGGTAAACGATGAAGCGATCGTTACGGGTAGAGGACACACTTTTGAACCGGGGGTTTCGTTGGGTGAGTGAATGATGTTTGCCAGATTATTGTTTATTGGAAATAATTGTCCACTCGGCTCCATGCTTGACCGTTTAGCTTGCGGCGATAGGAAATCGAATCGATTTGTGATGCCAATTTGACGGGTTTGAGATGCTTTAACTTTCCAACCAACAAATTTGCCTCGCACGATTTGTGACTACCTTCCCGCTTTTTTTTTTTGCCAGTAACAGATGTTCTATTCTCACCCATGAATTAGCAAGTGGCAACGAACGCGAAAAAAAGGCATGAACGTGAAACCGAACCGGCAGATTTATGAATGAAACCACCGCTGTTGGCCACATGTTTCGCCCGACCGGATTTCGGCCGGCTCGGGAGTTTTTCCCAAAACGGTTCGCCTAGACTTTTGTCGTACGCAAACATTGTGACGATCACGAGCAGGTTCAGTGGTTCAGCCGGGTTCGGGTTGAAGATAGAATCTGCTGCCGCCACCTCCTACCATGGCCCAAGCGCGCAAAGGTCGTAAATAAGGAAATTTGTTAGCCATCAGGTTGGGATTTCTCTGGCTCTGCCCATGCTCCTCTTCTCCCTCTCCTCCCCCCCTCGCCACCTCTCACACAGCGGCTCCCCACTGGCCAGGTCACCGGCAGGAAGCTCTGCCGAGCGGATCGAATTCCGCCCGCCGCGCTACTCTCTGGGAGCGAGTTATGAGTTATGAACGCGCTGGAAGTATTCGCACGCCGTTCGCATGTCTCCAAAGTCGTTGACGCATCCGCGGGAGCTTGTGCGAGCCAGCAGGGACATCCAGCAGCGGCAAAAAAAAAACACGACGGCGACGGTGCGTCGTAAACGAGTGTCCCAGTGTGCCGTCCCCAGCGCCCAGCAGGTGATGGATAAATTTGGGAGAGAACCGAATACGTACCCGGTCCAGTACGGTACGCCGGGTTTGCCACGCTGCCGCCAGCCACGACGATCATCGCAATCTCTTTCTCCACCGTCCGCTCACGGGGACGGGCGGAACCAACACGGGGGAACCCTGATTTAGGTTCCATCTTGGTGGTTAGCTGCTGATTTGTTTTTACCTTTTTTCCGTGTGTTTTCTCCCCGCGCCAGTGAGAGCCCACCAGACCGAGGGTGGCGCAAGGGGTGGATGCGATATTATTGAAATTTTTACGATCCACAAACAAAACATTAAATACCCCATATAAGCCTGCTAAAGAGCCAGCGAGCGATAACAGTAAAACCCAATATTTTATGTCTCTATTTATGAATATCTGCTCCGCCGTACTCGCGACGTCCGGGCGCGTCTTTCGTGGTTTGTTTTTTTTTTTTAACATAATTCTGCAAGTTTCTGCGACAGGATGGCACTCGCACCATTCCTGCACCGGCCGGATCGGGCAGCGGGAGGGAAGAAATGTCATTCCCGTTTCTTTATTTCGTTCGTTGTGCATACACTTAATTCATGTCATCGGGGGCGAAGATCACAAAACCACGAACGGGAGGAATGTTGCATACAATTTGCCATCCAATTGACTGCACCGTCTGCGCAGCCCACCTTTTTCCGTACCTGTTGCGATTGGTTGGGTGTTGGTGCAGGTGTACACGGCACGAACGGTACGCCGACTGTGCACGGGGTGGGTTGGTGGGCAATTTTATAGGAATATAGATTAAATCATAAGATCATAAAATCAGCATCCCCCCAGCGTGACGAGAAGGCACCCGCTGCTTGCCTGCGTGTCCGCCAGCTGGTGGTGTCGAGGACTTCGGCCGGTGCTTCCCTCTAACGGGCCGTTTGTGGGTTCAGGAAAACATAAACTTTGGAATAAAATTTCACCCATAAAACGCGGCGTCCAGCAGCGCGCCGACCGTAGGCTTCTCCGGGGTATTGGTCTTTCGAAAGTGGGCACTCAAACTACGCACTACGCACCCGAACGGCAGGGATGCAGCTTTGTAGGCGTTTGAGGCGTTTGTTTTCGAATTGGTACGTTGAGCTAAGGTTCTGATGTTGCACAATTTTTGAGCATTTGTCTTATGGCGTTAAAGTTGATCACCGCAGATGAAGACATCTATTGCACATCATTTTCTTCAACGGTTTAGCGGGTCAGTGCAGAGGAAGACTATTTCCAACGCTAGGTCAGTAGCACAACCACAAATTAATAAGATATTAACATCAATTACTTCTACAAACTTTTCCTACGCAAAGGATCGAATCTTGTGAAACTGATGGATTAGAAATAAGATACATTTATCTTATAACTAGAGTGATTTCAGTTTTTTACAACAAAATCTCCGCCTCATACATGATAC
>JXWZ01006536.1:0-22319 GCA_000956215.1 Anopheles farauti No. 4 | reverse complement strand
AAAACCAAACGACTTTTAATTTTGAGCAATGGTATAATAGTTTAAAGAATATTTTTAAGTAACATTCCCATCCTTGGTTTTAATCTCTGCGCATTTTTTTCGTGGCGCTTGATCGCTTCCGAAGTCGACACACGCAGGCACACAGGAATACACTGCGCAGACTCTTCCCGATAGTACACCCGGGATCTCTAAGCAGCAGCTACTCTCTCGCTCGTACACGATCGTGTCGTTCGTTGGCTCTCGCGTTCGGCCGCATCGGATCTTCGTGCGCACAATTTCTCTCGTTCCCCATCGCTCTCGCTTAAGCTCTCCAGCGTTAGACGCTTGCTTCGCTCCCTAGGCTAATGGTACAGAGTTATGCCTTTTTTACCATTTGTTATAGCGAGATTTCCTATTTATTTTTGAAAATTTTTTCTCAAATTTTAATGCATTATGGGATTGGCTGGGGTTCTAATTCAACTTCTTCCTCTTTTGTAATTTTTAGACATTTTCCTTTTACATGTGTTTTTATCATGTTCTGATGTGTTACGACATAGTATATTTGAGTATATTTGAATACATTTTACAATATAGAAGAAATACAAATAAAAGAGCTGAACTTTGCTCTTATTCGCCATGTTGTCTACTCCGCTATTCAGCATGAATGCCCCGTTTGTAGTGAAACACAGCGCTACCAATCTGAGCCGCTTTGCTAGGGTCTAATAAGCTAAAGCGCTTTAACAGCACGATCTTAAGAAGACGATTGCCCATTCTTTTTCTGCGTCGCTTTTTGCTCCTCGTTTAAACACGTTATCCCACCGCACTGGATCGCACTTCAACAGTGCGATTCGCATCACACCCTTGCGACCGCTGTACCCAGCAACGGTGGGAGATACGGTCATTGTGCTACAACGACTAAACCGTACGTCCTCCCCGGCAGAAGTGCATAATGTCCAAGGGGTGGATGGTCCTTAACCTCGGCCCACGGTGCCTGAATCCTGGGCGTACGTCTCCCGCGTATCCCACCGTTTTCATTAATATACTGACACACACCAAACCACAAAAACACTCCTCCCCTCGACAGAGCTCGTTAGGCACCGAGTTTCAAGTACCCTCGGCGTGGTGGCATGCTGTGTTAATTAAGTAATTCATTCTCGGACCACCTCAACCGCCGACCGTCGGCTCGAGGGCGAAGAAAAGACGTTTGCCCATTGCATTAAAGCGCCCCGATGCAGGTCCGGCCAGGTCCGGCGGGGGTGAGGAAGGGGGGAGGAGTCCGGATGGTGCGCGCCGAACGGTAAACAGCGGCACCCACCCCACCCCGGGGTGCCGGTCAGCCGCACCGAGCCGAGCCCTGTTTGCTCGGTGCAAATAAAATGCTCTTTAATGTTGACTTTCTGAATTGGTTTGCCTCGGAGGACGTGCCACTCAAAACGGCAACCGGCAACCGTTTGTTTAGGGTGTGTACGAATGTGTGTGAGTGTGTGTGTGAGTGTGTGTGAGAGAGACACAGGGATGGCGTGTGCTTTCTCGAACCTTTTTCCCACCGCTTCCTGAACGCCTCCAACGTCGTTACAACGCGCGTACCAGCGGTTGGTTTCCTTCGAGCTACCACCTGCTGCCTCCCGGAGCTCCTCGCGCTGTTTAGACGGCCTGCAGCTGTCGGCGACAACAGCCACGGCCACACTTAGAAAAACGCAATCCCAAGCATAATGAGCGTGTTTATTCTGGCCAGCAAACAGCGAATAGATGATGAGGCCTAACCGCTCTTGGTCCTGGCTGCCTAACCGTACGTACTGGTGGGTATAAATTGTAAGCGATCTCCCCGGCACAGATCACACTCTGGACGTCTGTTTGCTTGACGGACGACGAATGGCGATAAAAACCAGCGACAACAATCAGTCAAAGATCCGTGCGACTAATGATGACTTTATTTGAGCTGGCTGGCTGTAGCAAAGTCCGAGCCGAGAAAATAAGTCGCGGAAGGAAGCCAGCTCATAAGTGAGCAAGCGTTGTAGTCAATTGAGGATCCAATTTTGTCCCTTTGATGGTTTAGTTTTTTTTAGAGGGGTTGAAAATCCGAGACATTCGATCTCCTTACAATCGTCTGAAATAATATCTTCCGGAGTAAAAAATGTCAATGCGTACTTCAACTAACGCACTGACTATCCAAAAACAGAGGTATTTATAAGTCTAGTCTGAACACGTAAGACGTCAGGAGCATAGGTCGTTTAGAGGAAAACAATGAAAATTGTAACAATTTCATAGTATGTAATAGATATAAATAGCCATACTTAGCATGTCCACTGACTTCTGCTTCCTGAAAAACGCTTCCCAAAAAGCGCAACAAACGCGCACAGGCCGTTCGTCACGCAAATCTCAAAGTCATCGGCTCCGTAATGGCAGATGGAAATATAGGATTGCAGAAGAAATAAGGACAAATGCTTCTCGATTCCCGGACGTCAGCAAACCGCCGGTCCCACGTTGGGGTAGAAGTTTAGAAACATTAAAAAATAATAAAATACAAAAAAAACGAGCAACCGAGCGACGGCGATTTCTTGGCGCGACCCGCAATACCGAGCGGGAAAGCTCACGCGAGACAGTTGACGAATTCGAATATAACATCCCGGTTTATGTTTTTCTTTTTTGTTTTCCTCCCCGCGGTGAAGAAAGCCGGCGCCCGTTTGGCCCAACCGAAGGCACCCCAAGCACCACAAGACAAAGCGGCAACCGTCCGGTGATAAATTGGACGGAATAAATTTTTCCCCACACAGATAGGATCTTCTATTATTATTTCGCCTTCGCTAGTCGGTGCTTCCAGGCTGCTGCTTGATGGAGCCCGTCGTGATAGTGGAAGAGGTTCGGCGCGGGTCTATTAGTGTGTGCACCACCCAACTCTTGGCAGGGGTTTCCTTCGTTCCGCTTGTTACCATGTTTTGCTCCCAACGGTGGCTCATATTTTCCCACGGCGCTTCTTGACCTCTTCCCTTCGCGGGACGGACAACATATTCTCGGTGTGCGTTTTTCAATTGCACAAAGATTGCACAACCTCCATTCAGATGCAAATATTTGTCATTCACAAGCTGCGGGGGTGAGCAACGGTAATGATATACGAATGGTCTCTCCATTTCTCTCAGAGGTTAGAGTGTGCAAAGTAATTTGTTTAACACAAAATGTTGCTTGCGTAATATGATGTCAAAGAAGTCGTTGATACAGGTCATCCGATGAAATAAAATTGACACAAGTTTGCTCTAAATCGGTATGTTTTCTAGGCATGAATGATGTCGTGTATTAGTGTATTAGTGTATTAGTGTATTAGTAGTTATACAACATTTGCCATAAAACATACATTATGCAATAAAATATCTAATTCAAACACTCCTTGCGAATTTAGACTCTCAGCGAAAATTGTTAAATCAAATGACTTTTTAAAAGACGATTCAGAAACTATTAGGATAAGGTAAACAAAGAAAAATAGAATTAATTAGAATTAGAATTAGAATTTTTGTATTTTTGCTAATACAAAAGATTGCATACCTTTGGGCGCGCCAATGAGTCAAGACACAAACCGCTGCGTTACGTGAGGGGTCGTTGTATAATTATTGTGTGTCTGTTTTATTTTTACAAACATAGCTTCTGTACATAATGAATAATCAATTTAATAACGCTGAAAGCGCTTAATCACACAGTTCAAGAATGCAAACAACCTGTGCCCAATTTGTTCTTTACTTATTTAGTAGCTCCCTCCGGCGAAATGCACCAACTTGGCTTGGCATCCACAAAACCCGAACCATCTCCGCCGCTAAACGTTCCGTTCAAACAAATAAAAGAACCATTACAAATCATCAGCGGGAAAAAGCTTTCGCTCGTCGCACAAGTCGCCGTCGAACAAAAGCACACCTGGGCGAAGCCGCGGCAGTGATGTTTTAATTTCGGAGGTTTCGCGTGGATCGCGCATCACCGTGCCGTGCTGGGTGAGTGCAATTACATTACACACAAGTGCGTCTCATCCCCGCCCGGGGAGTGGCGAAAATTCAGCAGCCCAGTCAGGGGCAAAGAAGGAAAAAAAATGGAAGAATAAAAACGCAAAACTGCAGCGAGAGTGCTCGGTGCCGTAGGCGTTTATCGTCGCCAGACGGTGGCGCCCGCTGGTGGATGTGATCCGGGCTCCCTACGGACGTCACGAAAGTGCCGATAACTCGCCACCTGGGTGCTGCTGGCAAGTGGAACAGCACGGGCATGGTGTTCTATCAGGCAAATTAAAAAGTCATAAACAGCCTCTACCTCCGCCTAGGAGCGTCGGTGCAAACGAAGAGCGACCTACCTTTCGGTGCCGCCGTACACGATGCGAAGAGCAGCGGTAGCAATAACTCGTACACGCTGGTAATCAAACGCTCTGGTGTGGGTGTGGCAGGGTGATGGCATCAGCCAACCGCGAGGCCCTGCCCGGAAGCGTATTTTAAATTCAAATGGATCCTCGGGAATGGTAGTCGGTTCCCGGGCGGGTCTATCGCTGCTCGTTGGACGGGATTTTCGGACCATCGCGCGAGACCGAACCACACCGGCATACGGTGGAAACGGAATGAAGACACCAAGCCGCACCGAGCGCTAGCGATCTCTCCGGGTTTGATATTTATTTTTCATCTCCAGTTTATTCGTTCCTGTTTTGCCTCGTTTTTTTTTGTTTTTTTTTTTGTGTACATACTCCATCTACTTGTTTTGCAGGGACCCGGCATTCGGGCAGCAGCGCAAAACACACTCCTAACACAGTCAGCGTTAGCGTTTCGTCTCTCTCCATCCCCTCGTCCGGGACGTGTCCGGGCTTCCCGGGAGCATCAAAACTATCGATTGGCGGCCGGCGCGGGCAGGCAACGTGCGAACTGCGGCTGCGGTAGTCGTTACCATCACCCGTGTGGTTTTGCTTGCCCCCGGTGAGTGCTTTCGGTTGTGTTGTTCGAATCGGTTGTGTGAGCACTTCACTCCGTTGCACGCTGTTTTGTGCGCGGGAGCCCATCAACTCCACGGTTGGACCTCCGGACGGTTAACATTTTACCCGCCATCGTCGTCATCGTCCGTCCGTCCGTTGGCGCTAGGGCTGCGGTCAGATAAAAGTCAACCCACGGTTGACGTGTAATACCGCCACCGTTCCAACATTTCAGTGCTCGGGCGTGTATGTGACCGATGTTACTTTAAGCTCTTTGATTTTTTTTTTCTGGTTGATGTTGTCCAGCCGTTTGAAAAGCACCCGGGATGAAACCTGTTGTTGATGGAGTTAGTCGCAAATCCCTCAGGTAACTATTAGTCGGATCTGACAGATCATGGTCAGCGTATCTGCAAGTATCAACCGTATGGACAACTATGGAGAAGTATAATCAAGGCGAGTCCATGGTGTGCTAGTTATCTGAGCATGATAACAACGCCGACACTTTTACGAACTAGCTGAAAATTGTTCGAAAACTCCTCTAAAATCTTTAAACTTTAAGGCATCCTTTTCTGTTCTAGACCTACCTCCACAATGATCTAATCTACCCTCCCAAACTAGGAATGGAATGTTTGGATGTTTTACAATACAAATAGGTGTTTAACAATATAAAAAAATAACATATAATTAATATATAACCATATAATTAAAATGTAGTTCTTGAACTACAATAATAAGTTCTAAAACTAACTTTTCTTCTCAAGAAGCATTTTCTTAAAGAATAAGCGCACAATAATACACATAATGTTATAAACAATATTCCTATCGCTCTAAGTAGCAAGCAGCAGCAAAAATAATAATCAAGTATGTTCAGCTTCCTTGTCAATAATATTACTAACGTTTGCATTTATTTTGACAGAAGTGACTCGCGAGTTTGCACAGCTGACCGAGAGAGGGCGCGTTGATGACACCAGTCGATCGGGAATAGAGATAGAACGATCCTAAACCCGATCGGTAGAGCACTCACCGGAGAGTGAGATGAAAAAAAAACTAGTGGATGAGAAATTTCGAGCTCTTCTCGCGTGACAGATTGAAGGTGATATACTATACATGTATTTATTGTTCATTTTTTACCTTCGCTGGAATAAAAGCATAAATGTTAACAGAAAGTATTAAAAGTGTACTCATATTTCGTCGCGTTACCGGAAAGAAGCGTTGTTGCTCGTATCGCTGTTCGATCCGCCAAAGATTGTGTAGCTCCACAACGTGCTCGTGCGCCTCTCAGCGCGTCTTATCTCCGGTAACTAATTTGCACACCACTCGCCACGGCGGCAGCTGGTAAATATCGCACCGCCCGTAAACGTAAACAAAATCAATAAAACCGGCCCGGAACCTGGCAGGAGGCGGTAGGCAGCGTGAAGAATCAAAAAAGATATAATCGAAATCCGTCGCTGCGAATCGGAGCGGATTCGGTTCGGCTTGTGGGCAGGGTAAATCTATCATACCGGAGACCCATGAAAGGCGACGCGGGCGGTGCTGATATTTATAGAAAAGGAAAGGCAGCGGCCGCGACCGGGGTGAGTTGACAGTTAATTGAATATTAATTAACTCCATATAATTTATGTACCTGCAGTTGCTGATGGACAAGTTGATAAATGGAACTCGCCAATAGCCCGAACGGTTCGCCGATACTGTTTGGACAACGGTGGAGGTGATTCGTTTGGTTAGGGGTTTTTTTTTCTTACTCAACCGTAGCACGTGCGAGTGTTCTGCACTCATCACGCTGACTCCCGGCTATATTGATGACCTCACTGAAAATGGAGTACGTGCGGGACCTTTTTTCCCCTCGTACATGACAGCAAATGAATAAAACACGTGGCAGTAGTGCACAACGCTGCTCACGGGAACGTTTTCATTACACCGTGATTGGTGAGGTTAAGTCGGGGGTTTGACCTGCGGAATGGGTGTCCATTAATTTATGACGTGAAGTACGTGCGATATGTATCTGCTTGCTTTTGTGCGAATCGTCACATTAAGTGCTAAAACAATCTCTTATTCATCCTGTTTTACATGAATTTTAGAAAAATGTGTTTTTTTGGATACAAATTTAGTCCTAACCCGGGACCTAGACTCATTCTTCAATGTCCACAAAAATGGCAGACAAGAGCACAGACCCGCATATATTCAAACTTAACTCAGTTTTACGGTTCCACGTGGCTGCGAGTCAATTATCTTAAAACTTCACCTCGCTCGGTAGATCGAATTCCAAACAGACTCGATACACGGTATCCATCACCTTTTGCAACTTCCCCTGCTACACCCGAAGGCCGAACAATTGCGGCAAATCAAGTCGATGCATCCATGACCCCAGCGTTCTTACGTTTCGTCATCGCGCTGCCTCAACCACCACCAATTTTCCTGATGCTTTGGGCTGCATGGCTGGTTTGACCCACTTTCGGAGCTAAGAGGAAGCGTAATTTACACACTCACTACAACCGATACGAACAGGAAAATAGTGTGTGGATCTCTCGCAAGCTCACGGATAAGGATAAGTGTGCGGAAAGAAGAAAAATAAAGCAGGCATAAAAGTATATCATTGCATATTGCGCACCATTACGCATCCGCACCGAAAACCGTGCGTAGGAATTGTTGAAATGAATGAAGTCGTGTAATATATCTTTTTCAATCGATCTTCCGATCCAGTCTTCAAGCACTTTACAACTGAAAAAGGGATATTTTGGGGTTTTTATTTTTATTTTTTACAGAAAGCTAGTCACTTCTAGCAAATAACGCATACGAATTGCATAGTTTAAGGGGCAACTGTATCCGAGACACAAACCAAGCAGAGGATGTAGTTCGGTCGGTGAACACATGTTACGTGTTTAATATTTGCACTAATAAAGACATTCTCGTCGGCAAGCAAACGCTGAGCTGTTGGTTTAGCTGATGGAGGACACCGTTTAACACACTTTTTTTTTCGCCCAATCCATTTATTGTTCCCACCAACGCCCCAACCCCAACTTTATCATTTTATTTTTCTTCTTCTTTCGAGCCCTCTAATTTCTCTTTCGAATTCCTGCCCTAATGTCTCGCGCTGCAGTCGCCGGTGTCGATGCAACCTCAGGCAGCAGAAGCCGCCCGTATCGTTTCCGTGCTGCCGGCCGCATGTTCACCCAAAGGCTGGCCGTGTGCCAGCCGCAAGCAAACAAAAGAACTACAATAAAACCGAGGGATTACAGTGGCCGTGTGCACGGTGTGGTCTCCCGAGCGTGCCCTTTAAAGGATCTGCACACGTCTTCTGCTTCCGGGCGCGATACAAGCGCCCTCTGCCCAACGCACATCAACGGCCGATGCTCCACCGATAATCCGATTTATGGTTTTTGAGTGAAAAAGCACGCTATGCAAATTAATATGTGCAAATGTGAAACCGTCTCCAGCACCCCGGTGGGTCGTGGGAGGAGGGGAGGAGGGGGTGGGTTGCTTGTGAGCGTACATAAAGCAGCACCACGCACGGGAACGGGACTGTCACCGGGAGCGTGTGTTTGCATAGTGAGCTGGTGAGTACTTGCAGGAGATCAGCCGAACACCCTCCTGGTCCACATGGGGGTTCAGGACCTTTTCCCTGGTAGAAGAAAACAATGCTTCCGCAAACGGAACTCCTCGGCTACCTCCCCACTCCACCCCCTCCTCCCCCCTCTCGGCTCGCATGCAGTGTAAAACGTGCATTGTGGTGGAATTTAAAAGCAAACGAAGAAACCCGGAACGGAGAGCGGGAAATAAAATATTTAATCCCTATAAATACGAAATAACGATGGCGCTGCTTAGTGAGCTACTTTGAGGGAGGGGAGAACGAAAGAAAGAGAGAGAGAAAAGGGGAGGGGAGGAGGGAGAATGACGCACCGGACCAGATCCGCCACGGTTGCACAGGCTTTAAGGCACGCCGTGTCCGCACCAAAGGGCGCGCAATGCAACAATGAGCACGAGACAAACGTACGTAAAGTCACACGAAACAACAATACCGTAGTGTCCCAGTAGGGCTCGCCGGTACTATTTGCGCACGAGCTTTCGCCGTCGGACGTTCATGGTTGCGATCGGCAACGGGAAAAAATCGTTTAAAAACGAAACAAACAGAAAAGGCTGTAAACGTGTTGCCTTGAGCATTCGGTTGCATATTTTCATGCATTTATTGGCAAGTTGGAGGTGCTTAAAGCAACGCCGAATTAGCTTTAATTTAAGCTGAATTAGCAAATATTCTTAAAAGGTTTTAAATTTTATAAATGTTGGTAGAAAGGAAATAAAAACAAATTCGAAAAGAACTTTTTTTTTTCTAATGAAACGTTAAGTGAAATGAAAATAGGAACAAATTTGGAAAAGTTTGCTTAAAAAAATATTTATTTCAACCAAATCTAAAACAATATGCAATCCAGAAACAAATAGTTGAATTATATATTCTTTATGTTTTTTTTTATTGCATAATTGAGTATGTTATGTTTCCTTTTTAATCTAACAAAGGCTTATTACTTCAAAAACGACGGTAAAAATTTTCGTCAGTAAAGTGAGCGTTAATGAAATATTTCGTAATAAAAAAGGGAAGTAAATTTGAACATTTTTTTAAATTTACACTCGATCGAAAACCCCCACAAGCGCCCCGCCAGCCAACCCCGGTACGAAATATGCATCCATTAAGCTATCACAAGCGTCACCGGATGCGGAACTGCAACACCAATCATCAACGTTGGCAACCGGTACAGAGATTACGACATCCGGGCACCGGGCACGGGGATAAGAAGCCGTCCGCCGGTGGCCGACGTAAAATGTTGCCGGAAATAATGTTCACTCGCCGTCGCCGGTTCCGTCACCGGCACCCACGGCGGGCAAGAACTGCACGGCCAGACGGACGTCGACGTGGAGTGTATTTTCTTTCCAACGTTTCCAGCTGGTCACTCGGGAGCCACTGTCGGCCTCGGCTTCTTTGGCTGATTTGCTCGACGCATCTCGCTCTCCCTCTCTCTCTCTCTCCTCTGCGGGTGCCGGATGCGGGATCCAACAGCGGATGCACGGACACGCCCGGCGAGGGTTGAGGCGCTAAGTGATGGACGTTCCACATTTAACGGAGCGAACGCAGAACGTGAAACAGAAAAGCTTTCGTACATTTTGCTTCCATCTTGTTTGTTTTTTTTTTTTGGTGATGCTATTTCTATCTTCAGTGAAGAAAATACCCGGCGCGATGTTGTCGACGGGCGACGAGGCGCTTGGTATGAGGCAAAAAAAAACGCGAAGATCAGCTGCCGGATCAGAAGCCGGCGACCGAACGGTTCGGTGAATGTGCAGCAAGAAAGCTTCTCCGGTGTCTCCAACAGCGCACCGGAATCCACTTGAGCGATGGTCCCGGCTATATCACTCAACGTACTAATATTTGTTGACATCCGACGAGCAATGACGATAATGCCCGGGACCTGGGAGCAGAGAGTGAGAGAGAGTGAGTGAGTGTTCTCCGGTGTCCGTGGCTGCCTCGTGCTGGTTTCCGATTCCGCACTCTGTGTGTCTGAAGGTGCGCCTCGTACCATGCGGTGCACTTACTGCACCCTGCGATGAAAGTCCGACGCGTAATGCAATCGTCATCATGCCTCCATCGGCTCCCGGTGCCGAAAAATGTCATCACCAACGGCGGTGCGGTTCCCGTCGGGGTTTTTCGGAATGTGTCGTTTGCCGCATTTGGATGCTTCTTGGGCGGCAGATGGATGGCAGCTAGAGGCAACCCGTCCAGCGTACATCCGCAGGTGGCAGCTTCCTTGATGCCGTACACGCGAACCAAACGGGACGTGGCAGATACACTGCCATGTTTGACTTCGCGAGTGAGCGTGCTATGAGCAAGCAGAATTTAAACAGCTTCCCCGCGAATGTTATCAATAATCTGTGAGGAGGCAATGGGCCTGAAGCTATTTTTGGTTTTTTGTCTGAATGGTAATGTGTCTGATTTTGCGGTTTTTGCCTATGAGCTTTATGGTTTCAACAAAATACTTGTTTAATAACTTTTAAAATTCCTCCGGAAATGCCATAAAAACTAAAAAAAAAACAATTACTAAACAAAAATCAAGCATACAACACCTTTAGATTTATCTTAAGTTGCTGAGCATTAACTGAGTAAGTGAGTCGCTTCTGACGCTGCTGAGATTCAACAGCCATCAGAGAGAAACAGAGACAAACTAACCGTACTTGCGACACTAACATCTCGATAAAAAAGCCTCAAGAAAAAAGGCCTTCTCGATCAACTGAGGAGAAAGCTCTTCGGTATTATAGCACCTAAAGAATTCTTAATTTATAAGAAGTTTTAACAGTAATGAGCACGCGGAAATTACTTAGTAACAGTATTATTAAAGCCGGTTACGAGTGGTTAACTTCTTTTTTTTTTTCAAACAAAAGATGACTGCTAGAGGATTGATGAAGATATAAATGGAAAACATGTAAAGTAGCCAAGGGAGAAATAAAACAGGTTTAGCAAAATCAGGTGGAAAGTAAGGATTAATTTTTAGTTTCCCATACAAATATTATCAAATGTTCCAAAATAGTCTTCCGAATGCCTAACAATGTCATCATGATTTAAGGTCAACGACAAATGTACTAAAATCGTTACTATATATTCAATTTATGTATGTTCCTAAACAAAACTAGATTCAGACATTGCTTGGTAATGCTATACTCCAATAACTAGCGAGCCTTATGAGCTATATCCAAAAACTTCAAATTCCTCATTCCAAATTTCAATCTTTTCGACACCTTATAACGCAGCAGGTGCATCGAGTAAATCTATCCGAAATCTCCAAGTTATCAAAAACGCGCCTGCCGGCGTCGTGGGCATAAGATAATGACGATTAAACGATTGCGATGAATGTGTCCTAACGCAGTTATTTATTTCGTTCGTCCGAAACTTGCGGCACCTACCGACAACTCTATCAAGCAGAGCTAATCAGCTATTTGCCCACCTCTGCGACGGGGGTTTTCCGGTAGTTTGGGAGGAAGAAATTTGCTAATGATACGATAAAACGCTTCGCACACCGTGCGAAGAGGACGGCACCGGGGCTGATTTGCGAAAAGCTCCCATGTCTGGCGGGCACATGTCAATCGCAACTCCTCGCCCTCTGCGCACAACGCGTTGACGGTGCGTTGACGGTGCCTTAAAATGCAGCCCGAACTGGTAGCCTGACCCCTTTTGGGGTCCCATATCTCCAAGTCCGTGGAAGTCAGAAGAACTGACCGATTATCCGCCCGACTCGGGCGGGATTCGCCCAAACTGCACCGTCCACGCACGCACACATCATCAGCTAAAAAAGCAAAGCAAAACAAACAGTAAATCCCTACCGGTTCCGTGCACGAACCGTGGCCCTCTTCCGGGGCGCACTGGATGTGCTTAATAATCATCACTAATTTGCGAAAACCGTGCCGCTCTCGACGCACTACGCACTCTAATTATACCGAGCTTTATCGCACCGACCGTGCACGCAATCGTCCTAATCGTGTTCTGGCCCCGAACCCGGTGCAGGTCCTGGCCAACCCGGTGCGGGTTGGGGAGGAAACAGAGAGGTGGCAAACAAGCCCACCCGTGTGGTACACGGAGAATTGCGAATTATGGCGCACCGAGACCGCTCTGACTGCCATCGCAGGCAGATAATTCCGGTAGCGATGAAAAAGCGAACAATGCACCGAAAAACGCCGCAAATATGTCCTGCCGGCGCCAGCGAACGGTGCGTATAATTTGCCCGCCTGCGACGACGATGTGCGCGCTGCTTTCTTTCCGAGCTTGGTTCAGGTAGCCGCTCAATTAAAGCTAGGTTAAATTGCGAATAAGTCGCGCCGCAGGCGTCGGAAACGACGATGACGACGACGGATCCAGACACTGAACCGGAGCGCTACAAACAAACAAGCGCTCCGACTTCCGGATGCCAGGCCACGGTTTGCCCGCGGGGCCATACTTCCGACGCGGATTAGTGCCCGTCGGGTGACAGTGTGGAACAGCTGCCGTCGGAGCCTTTTGCCAGTGACTTTTTCGCAGTCCCACCCGCCAGGCGATGCAATAATCATTGCAGCGGGGGGATTATTGCAAGAATTTTAATGGCCGCACCAATAACGTTGGGGTTGGGGATTTTCGTACCGCAGATTGGCTGGTACACGTTATTTATCATGTCAATTACATCAACCGTGGAGCTATAGTATCGTAACCAATCGCCTGCCAAATCCTTCGCTCCATGGCGGAAGTACTCCATGGCGGACATTTTGCCTTATGCTCGTTCGTTGAGAGACATGAGTCCGGCATCCGATTTATTTCGGGATCATGGATCCCGGATCTCAAAACATGGTCGCACGTCGGTTAATGTCCGTAACGCTAAAAATCGCGCGAATAACTTAAAGGCCTTGTCCGTAGATCCGAATGTACCATTTTATTCTATGCATAACTGAAGGCTTCTACATGTCAGGAGTTTGTATCATTGAAGTCCACAGTGGTCCCAGTGCAATACGCAATTGGATTATACTGATTACTTTTTGATTTGTGAAGGTCCTAGCCTACTCTGGGAAACTCATCTTGATCGAACTCCCAAGACGATTCTTATTGCATGAAGTTTGAGATGTCATCGGGAATAACGATGGCTGGGAAGTTAGCATAATCCAACTCGCTGTTCAAATGTATGTTGGTACGAATAAGAATAAGAGTGGATATATATTAGTACAAGAGACTTTCTCTTTTTCCGTAAAGAACATTACCGTACTTGCTATTTCTCCGATATAATCAACTCTAAAGCAGGAGATAAAAAATAAAACAAGCCAGCAAAGGCGCCTTTATTGTTTCTCCGTATTAGCCGGCCAAATGCAATGCATAACTAACTAAACAGATAAGCGGCAGAACGTCAAAAAGCAAAACTGCAGCCCCGTGAATGCACCGGGTGCATCGCGGCGTAACGCAGCGCCCCAAGCAACAGGAGTAAAGCGCGCGCCGCACGGACCGAGGCGCAGGATTTCGCCGGAAATTAATTTAAGAATTGTGCAATCTTCTAATTGAAAAAGTTGCTGCAGTTTGCCCGTCCGTCAATAGCCGGCGGGTGGTACCGGCAGCGCTTGCTTACCTTGCGGCCGTGAGTACGAGCTGCCGCAGAGGGCGCTGCTGTTAACTAACGCAGTGCCGCGTTTGTGTGACCGGATCGGAAGGATGACGCTGGCAGGGGTTTCGATCTTGGCCAGTCGCTCCGGCACCGACCAGCCTGTCAACTGCAACAATTTGAGTGCTTCGCTTTGATTCCAAATCAAATTATAAGATTCATTATTCAGTTCGTTTGTCACTCCGGCAAGGCCCGGTCTCTCGGCTGCACCCGTCGGCAAGCGTCTTCGGTGCCGTGGTCCGGTTCGAGCCGTCTTTGCTCTTTCATTAAGCCGGCGTTCTCCTTATTCCAATGCCTGTCAGCGGAACGGGTGCGCTCTTTGCCAGCGTCACGATCCCAGCCCAGTAACGGGCGGCATTGGCGGCATTCGCCCGGCACGAGGCTTTGTTGCGCACTTGCAACAAGCCGGCTTGCATCGCAACTTCCCCACGGGAAAGGCGCTCGCCGACGTCAACCCGACCGTGATAGGCAGGCCGGTTTCGCTCATTTAAAACGTTTTCATCTGTTAAATGTAAAATGCTTCCCGCCGCGCTAACACCGCCACTTGAGACCGCTTCCCGTGTGGTTGCCGCTAGTATAGTGACTCTTAAATTGACAGATTCGAAACGATTCTCCCAAAAGCCCGCCGAGCAAGCTTTTCGAACGGAATGATAATTTGCATCATTTGACAGGTCTTTGGTGGCAGATTTACGATATCAAGAATCGAAAGTCTAGAAAGTCTGGAAGAACATTGTTGCTAAACAGTATGTCGAAAAGTTGGAGTGTTTTTAGAAACTAATAGAAATCGAATAGTAAGTTCTAGACGTAAACAGAGCTGGTATCTTCAAGTTATAAGGGTACTATTTGTTGAATCATTTTGACAGTTTAATAACGCCTGAATGTATGCGTTTGTTTAAAAAAATAATATTTCTAATTACAGAAGTATTTCTTACTATTTATTATAACGTACTTAGGCTCGGTGTTGCCTTGCACGATGTAGAACTGCTCAAAAAGGATGTCTTCGGCTTTATTCGTTATCTTTATTTTTATTGAGCTACAACAGCCTGAGAAGTTGTCCAAAGACAAAAGCGTTGTAGGATATATGCATCAATGTTTTCTTTTGTCTTTAATGGCTTTATTAAATTATACGCTTATTTTGATCCTAGCCCGCCACAACATTCCAAACCGTGTCCTTTTCCATTTTTTTTTTTTTTGTTGGCAAATGTTTCGATTGCACGTAACGAACCGACCTCAGCAGTCCCGCAAGCGTACTTTGCCGACCGTGGCTTCTGGCTGGTGGTTACACATGCAAACTTAAACAAGGTTTAAGTAAACAGCAACGTACCGGCAGATTCTTCGGCCACGTTCCTGCACCCGAACTCGTTTACGCTGAGGCTGTACCGTCCTTAGCGAACGTCCGCTTTGCGTTAAGGAATGCGATAGCGTCGGTCCGTGCGTTTGCCGGTTCCGTCGTCAAACACAACACGCCAAGTTCACGGCGACGACGGCACGATTCGCAAGACGTTCGGCAGCGCCGGTAAAACTCGGGGAGTTGTCGATATCCAAGATGGCCGGGACGCCGAACGGTCCCCTTGGATCCGGGGCTCGGGCGGGAACGGACGGGAGGGAGCAGATTACATCGGGGTCGGGCGGTGTGATTGCACTTTCTTCGTCCGGGACTCTGAACGACGCAAAGTGGACCCACACCCGGTTCACGGTCCGGGTTTGCACCAGGAAAGATGGATGATAATACTAAAGTTAAATTAAATTTATGCAAAATAGCATACGAGTAGATGAAATTATTATGATTACTATTAGAACTACCGCCGGGGCCGCTACCGTCTTGGGCAAGTTGGCCGGAACCTAGGGGTCGGCCTGCGTCCGAGCTGTTGGCTGATAGTTTCGGATAACCCGCTGCCGTCTGCGTTTTGTCCATCTCGTTCGGGCGGTGCTTTCTTCTAGCCGCCTTAGCCGAGCCTTGGAATAGAGAAATAGAAAAGCAACCCTCCCGCTTAACCCAACACCGGTCTGTATCCACCCGAAATGACATCTCTCTCTCTCGTTCGATCCTTTGCATCCGGAGCATCCTTTGTTGAAATTTGTTTGGCCGATGAATTGGACGTCGCTGAGGGCGGGGAATAAAAACCAGTGTACAACTTTCAACAAAACACCCGAACCCGGCAAACGTTCCGAGCAAGATCTGCCGCACGGAAGATTCGGTGCAAATTGGCCCGGACGCACCACAAACTGCCCGCTCCCGCGTAGTACCGCACCATGCGGAAGTTTTTAACCCTGTCTGCGTTCCACAAACCGGAAAGTCCGCTTTCAAACTACTCCAGCAACCTCGCAGCACAGTGGACGTATTTGTAATGAGCACAAAGGATGTCACTCCCAAAGTTATTAACTCTTGTTAGCGGACGTTTTACAAATACGTACTGCTACTTACAAGCATCACCGCTCGAGCAATCTAATAAGTTCGAACCCCAGTTGCGTTCCCCCAGTGTGCTCCCTCTCCAATCGCAACGTGCCCAGGAAGTTTGCCGGCAGTTATTGCGATCGGCCTGGGCGTCCGGTATCGGCGTTCGAATCGCTCGTCCCGAGTCATCTTATCAGCACCGGGTAGCTTCACAGCCCGCTGAGCAGCCATCGCACCGGCCGGTGCATCCAAACCGCACCAGATCGCTTGGATCAATGCAAATGTCCGGCTAATCGCATCCCTCGGACCTGCTCCGGACCTTATCGGATTTTGGGTTTTCGACTGGGACGGATGGTGGGGCAGCGGATGCCCGGGAACATCTGACGCGGGGCGGACGGAGTTTCCGGGAAGAAATGCTCGGATCCTGCATGCGCCCTATTCTTCCCGAGACCGGACCGAGACGGAAATGGGGCGGGCGTTGCCTGTCGTTAAGCGGGAAAGCGGGTGTTAATTAACAGTTGTTATTACGAGGAGGCACCATCGTGCACAGCCATAGCGAGCGAGAAGGACAATTCCTGGCCCAGCGATGCACCACAGCGGCCCGCCGCACCCATCCGCTGCCAGTTTTGACGCAGTTCAATGTGTTTTCATTTATAACACAATTTCCGACACTGGTAATGATTTCGCAAACTCGCACGGCGCACCGGAGCGACCGGAAGACCGCAATCGTGAGGGAGAGCTGAGAGTTTGGACGGCTTTGGGGTTACATCTCCAGCTGGAAGACGATGGCAACGATGGTGGCGTTCCTCGATAGCTTGCATCCGATTGGCCGTGTGTCTCAGGTAACGCCGCATGATCAGCCTGTGCCAGTGTCTCACTGGACAGGAAGGAGATTGTAATGCACACGCAACTGTTACCGCAAAGCAAGCACTGAAGGTGACGTCTCGTTGTCGGCATCGTATTCGCTCTGGTGTCGCTCGCCTGGTGGAACCCATCGATGGAAGTAATCAACAATGCACATCCGTTGACCCCTTTGCTCGGTGTCGGACCATTCTACCGCGAAACTGTAGCTATCTCGGTCGTACACTCTCTCGCTGTCGCTCTCTTACTCTCAACGCTTGCTCGTTGAGTCTTGCCTTTACCGTGTTTGCGACATATGATAGTGATAAGTAGTACCGGAGCTCGACCAACGCATGGGAAGTTAAGATGTGCGGTTCTGGCTTCTAGCGTCATCCAATTCTGGACACCTCCGGTCCGTCCGCAGGAAGTGCTCTCCCGGTAGTGCTCTTCGGTTCCCAAAAGGGGCTAGAACGGGTGATATTGCCAATTAGTAAGGGATGCTTAAATTGCTTGCAATAATAGACATAACACGCATTTTAGATTGTAATCCTCACTGCAAAGAGATACACGAAAGAGATAGTACTAGTGGTTACTTGCTAGTAAAACGCAGTGCAAGTGCTCAACGTGTTTTATACGGTCGGTTTTGTTTCATCAAGCACTTCACGTCATCCGATAAATCACGTCAAACTTGAACCTGATTGCATATTTTATTAACGCACGTTTGTCAAGTGAAAATGTAAATGAATTGTTCTTTAATGGAAAAAAAAATGAAAACATTCACTCTCGTGTTCTCACTCTCCCTCTTTCCGCCACTATATTTTTATCAAACGCATACGATACAAACGTATAAGCAGATGAGGAAAGAAAAAAAAACCGTTTTACTTTACTAGTGTGCGTGGCAAGCTTTTTAACATTTTAATCGGTGCCGCATTAAGCAGTCATTGTGTGCATGTGTGTGGGTGTTCCGGTAACTCCGACACACAGCCTGCCAGTCGATCAAATAGAACGGTATCGAGTGGTACCCATCTCCACCGGACGGATCCATAAAGCGTCGCTGCGGTTGACAGCTGGCCGATGGTTGAGTGGTGTGTGCCGCTTCATCCGATCGCGTTAACAATATACACCGCTGTCGGGTCTATCTCGAGTAGGTGTGTGCGTGGGCTCGAGCCTGAATACATTTTATCAGATCGGCAAACCTGCTGCAGCGCCTGATTACCGACCCGACTGTGTCACGCCAGCGACAATTTGCCAGCACCGAAGTGGAGTTAAACACCTCGCCACGACTTGCCGTCTGATGATTGACAAAAAAAAAAGATGGCGATATCGATAAGTGGACGTCCCGTTCGGTTCGGCGTTGGCTGACGCGCACGGTATCGGAACCGGATGTTGTTGCTCGCGACCAATTCGGGCACGTGCTCCTGAATAAGCTAACCTTATAATCGAGCGTATTTGCGACGCGCTTGAAATAGCTGCCCAGTGAAAGGTTTGAAAATGTGTTGCAATAATGCAGGAAGCATATCGATTAAAACTAACGTATCTGGGAAAGGTTTGTATGTATAGCGAGCTCCTAATATTTATGCCGAAACTCCGTCACGATGAAGCGGAGAGGATCTATAACATTTAAGTCATCATGTAGCCCATCCTAATTTGATGCCGTCAATCGATGTGAAATCAATTTTACTCATCAGTATCATTTTTCTTTTATTTACGTAGTTTTCATCAGCTATCACAAGTGTCCAGACCTCACCCCTTTCGAGGTTAGCGGTCGTACGAAACTTTGCTCATTCCTCGAAACGATTGTCAAAAACTGCGTCCGGAAACTTTGCGTGTTTAAACAGACGTAAACCACACCGATTTTCGATGGGCACCAGTTTAATCACTCCATATCTTTGTGGTACCTCTCGCGCCGCTCAACGAACAGGCGCTGTTGCGTGCAGCAGCTAGAAGTTGCTCAACAGGCAGACATTCTTCGCACGAAACGTTCAGTTGCGTCAGCAGAAAACAGCTCGTCCCGGCGATGTTTCGTGCTCCGGCGTTTGTTACGAACTTGGGCTTCTTATAAGCAAAGCCGGTACTGCACGAGTGGAGCAGAGTGGAACAAAATAAAACACAACATCACATGCAGAGCGAAAGTTCGCTGCGAAATAAAGGCGAAGTTTATGCAGCACAGTTCGATTTCTGACGTGATGGTTGGTGACACTCCGGGGCACGTAAGCGGCCCGGTCTAGCCAGCGTGCATCCGGCGTTTCTGTCCCAGATCAAAGGAGCCTGATGGATTGATTCAATTTTCCAATCGTTTTAGTACGACCCCGTGTGTACATGTCTGCTCGGAGGGCATCAGTTTGCAGTTCGGAAGAAATAAAAAAAGAACGGCTTGAACCATACCTTTCCGGGCAAGATTTCTATCATCGCACCGACTGCACGTTCTGCTTGCCGCTTGTAGCCATTAGGAAAATTGTTCTAGAAAGTTTTCTATCGCCGGAGGAAAGATGCGATCGCAACGGAATCGAAAGTAACGGCACCGGACATTACCGGATGTCAAGTAAAGGTGCAGCGACACTCCAAGCAGCGTTGTTTGATTTTTTTTTCAAAAAGAATCTAGATAGCGTTTTGTTCTTTTTTTTTTGTTACAAACATCCGCTTTCTGTGCGCTTCAAATCGCTCGTTAAACAAACACTTTGATAGCAGCAGCAGCAACTGTTAAATTAACTGCCTGTCCTGTAGCTAACACGATGGAATGAGCTTTTTCAGAGCTTTTACCTTTATCCCAAACGGCATTACTGCAGCGGCTACTACTAGCTACTAAGACCAGCGCTGCCGTTAATACTACTACTCAGCGCAAAAGAGTGTCGGCATGTTTCGTTCGTTTGCCATCCATTCTGCTCCGAGGGACCGCCGCTGGCAGTTGACAGTAGCCCGGTAGGTGCAATAAATTTTCATTTAATCTTAATCTTCCTTCCACTCTCGACAGGCGGGCAGGACGCTACGGCGCGTCGCGGGGCTGGAAATCTTCCCCACCCTGGGAGGAAAGCGGAACCCGGGCTCTGTCCACCTGCTAATCACGTCCACCGTCGGCGTGCAGCCGGACAGCCGGCAAACAGTACCGCAGTTGCTTAGGCACGTCAGCTCCACGGTGCCAGAGACACCCGCGCCATCGGCTAATGCTGCCTTGAGGGGGTTTTTTTTTTGTTGCTCCCACGTCCCACCTGCCACCGAAAGAAGTCGCGGTCAGGTCGGCCGGCCGGCTGACAAGTGTAAATAATTAAATTTTTAATTTGTACTTACTTGCCGTCCTTTACATCCTGCTTACGGGTGCGAGAAAAGCGTGTTTCTATATGTGCGATAACAGGGAAATGACAGGACGAAAATGGGAAAATGTTCAACTGGTAAAATGTAAGCTATGCTGTGCTGGTTTCGGTGGGATGTTCATCCATCATTTATCGGGCCTTACGTTTGCCGGGAGCTTCTGATTCTTTGACGGCCCTTGTACGGGGGTGGGAATAAAAGTACAGAATAAATGATGTCCTGCAAGATACATAAAAAATAAAAACGAACACGGATGCTGCGAGCGATCGTGGCTGATAAATTGGACCACAACATCATCCTTTGAGTTTGTATAAGTGGGGGAATGCTATTATGAAACAACGCATAATCTGAAAACTGACAAAGAACAAAGATACTAGATCTATCAAAATCGATCCAAAAATCTGAACGAGGAGCTTCGTGGACTTGAGCATGACTTCGCTATCGTTCGTATGAAGACAACTTGAACGACTTGAGTATAGCTGTGGTAAAGCTACTCTTGTAGGATAAATGTCGCGTGAACGGTTATGGAGTTTTAGAAGCTAGCAAAACAATCCTATCGACCAAAGGACATTTACTGAGATTTCGGACGATTAAATACTTCATACCATCACGTTCACACTTACTTTGAAAGTGCGCGCCAACTAATCTCGGGCTGCACTTGTCGAGCAGCAGGAGTTGTGTTTCAATTGTGTCGTGGCGAGTGAAACGCTCATGATATCCGCTCTACCTGGGAAAACCAATAATGCCTTGGTCCATAAAGCTGCAGCATTGCACAACACTCCAGGACGTTCGCCAGGTGGTGCTCCAGAATCGAGTTTCTCGACCAACAAACACATGAGCAGCGGGACGAGTGTTGCGTTGCTATCAACGCACGGTAAAGTGGCAATATTCCTGCACCTAGACTGCCATCTTGAACGCCGTGCCCTGCCGCCAGTGTACTGTTTCAGCCTAACCAGCCAGGTATTCCGATCGGTGGACAATTAATTTAAATTCTTTCGCACACCAAGCAAACATTCCGAGCGTTCTGTGTCTGTTTACGATCAATCAAGTCGTTTTGGGCTAGTGTGCTTCTAGCAACCCAAGCGCACACCTTCTTACCGGCCCACGAAGGGCTCGCCGAGGGTGGGAGTGTTTTGAGAGGTAGCATACAAACGAAAATATGCCTGTCTGCATATCGGAAATTAAAAGAAAACATTCATCGTCGTGTGGCAAATGCAAACGGGCTGTGTTTCAACCAGAATATATCCAGCATCTTTTTTTTTATGCTCGCTTTACAATTGAATTTGTGTGCGTGTGTTTTTTTTTTTTTTAATTTATAAAGTCATGTGTAGCACATCTAAAACGTATCAATATATTTCCGAATACGGCCTGGAGTGGTGGGAGAGGATATCACGTTGTAGGTAATCTTTTATATTCCTGAGCGGAGTTTTAAACCAAAATTTTATTCTTTTCGTAGCGAAAAAAATTTTGGTACTTTTTCCTTCAAATTATTTCAATTTTAGTTTTAGTTTTTTCATTCGTTTTCGAGCTGGTGAATTCTCACCGGAGTATTGCATTTCGCGCTCCGAGCGCCATCTATCCTCGATAATCCGCATTATTCCATCAGTTCGAACAATTCCCCTGACCAAAGCAGCACGATTACGAAACCAAAATCGTATAAGAATCCCAAGTTTCGAGCAATTCCCTAGCGGCAAAACGTGTTGGAATCGAACAGGCTAAACTAAGTTTT